>SNQN01008670.1:3952-19773 GCA_008642245.1 Bassia scoparia | reverse complement strand
AAAACCTTGTGAGTTTTGTGGTTTGGTTCCGGAAATTCACTTGATTAGCTACTAGGTCGGTTGTCTCTTTTAGGGGCTGGTTCCACTTGGTGAGTTAAGATCCTTCGAGTCTTTTCCAAGATTTGGAGTTATTTTTATTGTTCAAACACTATCACACTCGTTTTTGCTCGTTTCTTGGATTTTCTTGGAATTCTTCCTTTAAAATCCACATCAAAATTGCTTATTAGTTTTTTTGAAAAATCTGGGCAATTATTGGCGAGCAGGTTGTGCAGTTTTTGGAGCAGATTGTGGTCGAATTTGGTTTGAATTACTGCGATTAGGCTTAATTTATTTGCTCCCATCCATTGTTGATTGCCAAATTGGTTCTAGTTCGCAAAAAATTGACTTTTTTGGATGGATAATTTTATTTTGGAGTCAAAAACCATGCTTTTCAGATTGAAATAATGGAGCATTGGGTTCAAATTTGCAGTTTAATTTGACATTCACCAGCGAACTTCGAAATCTGGATTGTTTGCTCGACTTCCTGCAGTTTTTTTTTTTTTTGCTGTTTTGTTTGGAATTTCTGGGCTCTTTTTTTTTTGGATTTCAGATCGAAAATATTGAGTTTATGTTCAAAATTTGCCCATTTCTGTCTTGTTTTGAGTTTGATTATGGAGTCCCGAGTTCACAAACTTGGGAAATGAATTGAAAATGTTCAATTTCAGTTCGGTAATTAGTTGTTCATGCTCGAATTCAAATTGATTTTGTGTTTTTGGATGAATTTGATAGATAAATTTGAGTAGAGATGGAATTTGTGAGTGGTTTATGAGTGATTGTGAGGGAGTTTGAGTGGAATTGAGCGAAAGAGTGAGAGGAAAAGGAAGAACGAAGAAGGAGGAAGAAAATCAAGACTCTAAGAGAATAGTGAAAAAATAAACATTTGGCCGGAATATACCTTTTTCTTTGGTCGGAGTTATAACTGGGTAGTGATTCGCAAAGAAATCATAAAAAGCGGGTAGTTGTTTTAAAAAAAATAAATCCGGGCAGTTGTTTCTAAACTTTGACAAAAAGTGGGTAGTTGTTGGTAATTTTGCCTTATAAATATAATAAAATAATGTAATCCCCACTTGCATGTGGGTCCCACTTTCAACTTTTCTTCCTTAATCAATATTTTCTCTTTCTTCTTTAATACTTCCTCTGTTTCAGAATACTCGCTACACTTCCCTTTTAAGGTATGTTTCACATTACTTGCTACACTTCATTTTCTTTCCTATTAATAAATCCGGGCAGTTGTTTCTAAACTTTGACAAAAAGTGGGTAGTTGTTGGTAATTTTGCCTTATAAATATAATAAAATAATGTAATCTCCACTTGCATGTGGGTCCACTTTCAACTTTTCTTCCTTAATCAATATTTTCTCTTTCTTCTTTAATACTTCCTCTGTTTCAGAATACTCGCTACACTTCCCTTTTAAGGTATGTTTCACATTACTTGCTACACTTCATTTTCTTTCCTATTAATAAATCCGGGCAGTTGTTTCTAAACTTTGACAAAAAGTGGGTAGTTGTTGGTAATTTTGCCTTATAAATATAATAAAATAATGTAATCTCCACTTGCATGTGGGTCCACTTTCAACTTTTCTTCCTTAATCAATATTTTCTCTTTCTTCTTTAATACTTCCTCTGTTTCAGAATACTCGCTACACTTCCCTTTTAAGGTATGTTTCACATTACTTGTTACCTGTCTCTCTCTCCTCACCACCCACCACCACTTTCTCTCTCCTTCCAGCCTCCATCTCCATCCCCTCTCCTCACCACCCACCACCACTCTCTCTCCTCCCAGCCTCCATCTATCTCTATACCCTCTCCTCACCACCCACCACCACTTTCTCTCTCCTTCCAGCCTCCATCTCCATCCCCTCTCCTCACCACCCACCACCACTCTCTCTCCTCCCAGCCTCCATCTATCTCTATACCCTCTCCTCACCACCCACCACCACTTTCTCTCTCCTCCAGCCTCCATCTTCGTCCCAAAATCGCAACCTAAGAACCATCAAAACCAGATCTGGTGGTGGTTCGAATTGAAAAATGACATTCAATGCTTGTGGTGGCTCTAGATCTGGTTCAAAAATGGGTGTTGGTGCGAAAAATAGGTGGGTGCAAGTGTGAGTTTCCGTGGTGGCATGGTGTCGGTGGCTGTGTGGTGTTACGGTGGTGTTGATGGTGCTGGTGGCAGCGTAGTAGCGTGGATATTGCGTCGTGGGTTGCGTGGTTCGTTGTTGATGTGTGGTAGGTGGTGACAGTGTTTTGGTGGTGCTGGTGGTGTTACGGTTGTGTTGATGGTGTTTTGGTGGTGCTGGGTTGTGTTGATGGTTTTTGGTGTTGGCGGTGACTCAAGGGTGGGTGGTGATAGGGTGGTGGCGTGCTGTGTTTGGTGGTCTCTGAGTTGGCTGTTGGTTGGCTGGTGGTGGTATCTTTTCATTAGTCAAATTATTAATAACAATTAATTACTTACCCTTCTACTCATTAATCATCCCATACATTTTCTTCCTAGGAGTCCATGTCAACTACAAGTGTAGCGTCTATTCCGAAACGGAGGAAGTATATAATATTCATTTTTTGGTGTGCATTCTCTTATTTCTCTCTCTTCCTTAATACTTATGCAACTTAAGGTGAATGCGAGAAATATAGAACGGAGGAAGTAAGTGAATGAACATGTGAAAAAGTAGATGGGAAGTGGAAACATCATAATATTTCTTTTGGGTGAATTTAAAATGAGTTCCCATTGTTTTCTTCTACAAATCTACAACGTTACTTTCATAAATAAATAAGTAAATAAAGGAAAATGTTAAACCATAAATAAGAAGCTAAAAATGACAATATTTGATAAAATAAAGCATTTATTATATCAATTTACATGTGATTTTTTGACAAAATCACAATAGTTTTTACCATTTTAGGAAGTATAATAATGTCTTAAACATAGCTCTAAGCGCTACATATAACATAATCCATTAATAAAGCGTATGAGAAAGCATGGCTAAGGTTTGCTGAGGCATTGAAGTATGTTTTTTTGGTCTAGGTGAGACTAAAAAAGCATCGCCATGTCAATCCTTTTTTCCATATTTTTTTTGTTTTCATTATACAAGTGTGCCTCACTTTAGTGGAACGTGAGCATGTAAATAAGGAGTCACCTTGGTGAGCCTTGAGCCATCATACATAGGCTATTTATTTTCCAGCTTATTGCAAATGCATATGAATTGATCCAAACTTGGTTAAAACTTATCAGCATATAATGAACATTGCTTTTATACAAACTGATGCGTATTCGAGAGTGTCGGTATAATTTATTTAGTATATTTTATTTTGTTTTTGTTGAGTCGTCTATTAATCGCAAGATTGAATATGTTATACGTCAGTCCAAAAGTTACGATAAAATTAGGAGTTTGTTTTATGAAGCTTATTTTTTGTTAGGTTTTTAGGATACTTCCTCCGCTTTTTGTTAGATGTTACACTTTCTATTTTGGTTGTGTTTTAAATTAGATGTTACACTGTTTTTGTTTTCTTATTATAGTAACTTTTCAATGCAAATTTACTATTTTATCCCTACTTTAAAAATTAAATCTAGATTAACATTAACTAATCAACATCCTAAACTAATTAATATTCCCAACCCATTCACTAATTTCAACCTAGCCCACAAACTCAACCACCATGACAACCACCTATACCCACGAACCCATAATCACCCATTGCAGCCACCAAAGAAACCACCCAGCCGCTCCACCCAGAGCAAAGGGCCGTGCCACCCGGACCGCCCACCTTCTCCATCGAACCACCCAAACACTCAGATCTATCGCGACTTTGGGTTTATTTAAGATGTTTGAAAAATTGTTCGATTTGGGTGAAAAATTACTCGAAAAGTAAACAAAATTGCTTGAAAATAGTTTGGTTTGCATTGCGATTTGAGATGCTCGAAAATTGTACGATTTAGGTCATGACTTGGGTCGCATTTTGGGTAGAAAATTTAAAGATATAGCTCGAAAATTGTTTGTCTTGGGTTTGTGATTTGATATGTTCGAAATTTGTTTGATTTGTGTCTTGATTTGGGTCGAACATTGCTCGGAAATTAAATAAAATTGCTCGAAAATTGAGATGCTCGCCTAAATTTGAGTGTTTGTGGTTGTTCTGATGCTCATGGCGGGCGGAACGGTTTACTGTGGTCGCAGTGATGCTCGGGGTGGTTTACTATGGTCGCAGTGATGCTCGGGGTGGTTTACTGTGGTCGCCGTGATGCTCGGGGTGGTTTGCGGTGGAATTTCGGATTGGTGGCGATTTGGCTGGTGTTGGCGATTGGGGGGTGGGGGTGGCTGGTATGGTGGTGATTGCGAGTTGAATGAATGGTGGGTGGTGACTGGTGGCTGGGGTTAGGTGGTGATTGGGGTTAGGTGATGGAGTGTGGTTTAATTAATTTCCCCTTTCCACTAATTAGTAACTAGCTCTTTATGCACGTGCAGTGACAAATTTTTTAATCTAATTATTATAATATTTAATTAGTTAATAATATACGCTACCTCAATTTATATAACAATTATGAAATTTTGTTCCAAAAAAAATGAAAATATAATTGTTATTGCAATTTAATGTTTAATTAGTTAGAAAAATTATGGAATTTTTGGTTTGTAATTGATTGAAAATTATTTAAATTAGATGTGTGATTTTTGTACAACATAAATTTCCCTATTTATTCATAATTGTGTTGAAGTTTCCTTATTACACAGAGCTGTAAATTAGGAAGTAAAGCATTAAAATCATTTCAAGTACATTTATGTTATTATACTTATTAAGAAGGGTAAAAAAGTATATTCCAAGGGGGACATCATTGCTCCTACCTTGGCTTATATAATATAGATTATTTACCTTATTTTGGCCCAAACAAAAATGTAACATCTAATAAAAAACGGAGGGAGTATTATTTTCTAGATATTAGATTAAGATAATCTTTTAAGGTGGGATTAGTTTTTAGGAAGTTATCTTTTATTTGTTTTATCTTTTCTTGATTGGTAAGGAATTGTTTCCTATTAATACTTTAAGAGTCAATAAATAAAATCAGTTTTGTATTTTGAGTTAATCAAATAGCATTGCTATCGTGGTGTGTCTACTTTGATTGAAACCCTTGTTTAGGCTATCAAGGTTTTTATCCAACAGTTTTTATTAGTTATTCAATTAAATCTTCCACAATAAAATAATTATAACCTCACTAGTGTTTGCCGATTGTTTGTTAATAAATTATCTCACGCAACCCGTCCTTTGTGGATTGACAAACCTTAATACCTATGTAGCTTGAATCCTCATTGATCTTACTGTGGTGGATAGGTATTGGGTAGTGTTGTTCAGCTTTGCGTTCATGTTAATTTGTGTAAATTGAAGTGTTGAACCAAGATCATATCTCATATTTTCTTCAATTCATTGAAAATTTCAAGAACATTAAAAATTCTTTTTCAAGTTTATTTTGGGAAATTTTCATCTCATTATGGTTCGAATATGTATCCCAAATGTGATTCAATGGCYTTGCAGAAAACTCATAATCACGATTAAGCCGTTGGTCGAATTTTTGAGTAGTCATTTATGCAAGTATTATGTAACATGTATTAATGATAAAAGAAGGCCTTTATTCAGGTACCTGTTTCACATTACTTGTTACACTTCCAAAATTACTAACTCCTATACAATTTTTTGGAGAAGAAAGAGATAGAGGGAAAGAAAAAAGGGTTCCCATGTGAGAGGAGGGAAAAAGAGAGTTTTTTGCTTAAAAAAAAAAAAAGAAAGTGTAGCAAGTAATTTTATACTTCCTTGAATAGAAAGTGTAGCGAGTAATCCGTAACGGAGCAAGTATAASAAAACTGAAGTTTTGGTTTCTAATCCTACCATGGAATAAAACTCAGCTGCTCTGTAACTCATTTCTGGCTCGTCATTCTAAGAAACCCCATTATAGAACAATAAGTTGAAATTCACACCAAACTGGATGCAGGATTATGAATGTAGAAACTGGTAAAAAGGTTACAGTCACTGAACTTAGTATTTTTCTTTCCAAATGTGTTTGGCTTTAAGCTGATTTTCAAAATAGAAGACAGAAATATTACTTTTTGTTTTGCCTCGGTGATTTGAAATTGAGAGATATTGTGTAAACATGTCAAATCATATTGATGGAAACAACTTGGATAATCTTTTGGCATCTAGTCCACCAATGGATTGGAAGTACTTGTTCCTTTTGTTTACTTGCCTGAGATATTCAKTAAAAAGTGCCTGAGATAGTAATTATGGTCGTCAATTAACCTTTACCTAGTCATTATCATAATATGAATGACAGTTAAAAGGGGGACCAATTTGATGAAATTTTTGTGCGAGTAATGTGTCACTTACTTAATGAGATTTTCTGGAATTAGCACATAAAGAAAAGATGATATTTTTGTGTGAGGTTGATGTGTCAGTTACTGAATGAGATTTTCTGGAAAAAATTGTCTATTATTCTTGAAACTATGTTGTATTTTCCGCCTTCAATCCTAACCTCAAATAATTCCCTTTTCGAGGTCGATAATTCTTGGGCTCAACCGTCAAGTTTGGGCAGCGTATATGGTTTTTAGGGCAAGCGCTTAATCTTGCATATGTCAACTTTTCCTAGGCTCTAACATAATATATGAAGGCTGGAGGCTTGATACTTAATTATCCATACTTTACATATGATCTCTGGAAAATTAGGGAGCAATGGCGTGGCAACGATAGCTTAAGATCTGCCTTGGTTACATACATAGAATATATTGGTACATAGTGTATGAGCTAGCTACTAATTGTTATGGATTCACTAGAAATAGCATTTCTCCAATAAATATTGTCTCTCATGATTTTCTTAATGATTCAGACTTAATGTTTTTATCCTTGGATGTGGATAACTTGGCTTTTCAGAAAGTGCGTTTAAAAATATGTACTTCTAAATACGGACTAGAGACAGATTCTAATAGTAAGTGAGATTAACTGATAGGCATCTACAACTTTTTCTAATGATTCATACATGCTATGTTATGGTATTGCGACATTGAATAATCATATTGCTATATTCATTCGAATTTTAATTCCAGGCTAGTCAGCTTGTCATGGCGGGAGTAATGACATAAATGGTAAATTTTTATGGAGAACGAATGAATCTAGGTGGTGAAAGTCAACAAAAGCATGCAAGACATCGCGCTGTGTCAAAAGATTGTGCATTCTAGAAATCCGTGTTGCAATCACCGAATCACAATGCAATATCAAAAGAATAGAAAATTGGGCGGACAAAGAATCTGCAGCCACAACTGAGGAATGATCGAACGTGGTATGACCTATATTTCCTAATTCAGCATATAAAAATTGTTTGCAAGATTTTAACTTTATAGAATATGATATCTTTGTTAGCTAAGTTTGTTTCATAAACAAACGTATAAAAGCTGTAGTCACAACAACCAGGTGGCTTGAGGACTGAGTTAAAAAAAACCCTATGAATGTAGTTGCAAAGCCTGTAGATTGTTATTGTCCTATGTTCTAACTCTCAGAAAGTATTTGACCTTGGTGATCATGACCCTTACTTGCTGGTCTATCACATATAATTATCTTCCCATTTTCAAGTTTTTTTCAGTGTCTTACAAACAAATATTCCATCTAATCATCTTAAAAAGTATCCCTTTAAATTTCCTTCTTTAAGTTCAATCAATGAGCAATGATGATGATGGACAAGCAATAGCAGCTCTATGGCCTCTATCCATGTACATATAGATGATGCATGCATAATGATCGACTTGGTCTATGTTACAAGACCAACCTTTCAGTCGTTCAATGTGAGCCACTTTTATAACATAACTGTAATACATCAAGGACAAAGTACTATTTACTGGATTGTGGAAATTGAAAATTGGTCATTTACTTGTGTGCCTAAATCTCCAAGGCGACTCTTTAATCAAACAAAGCTCTATCACAGTGGACGGTATGCCTTAACCTCAAGGCAGTGCTTCAAAATTGCATATGTCAGAAATGTTCTAAACTCATGCAGTTCCCAACCTGCTAGCAAGTTGGTGGGTTAGCAAATGTCAGTTATACCTGTGAAGAGCAAACTTTAAATACAGAACGTTCCGATAGAATATGGATTTCGCACTTGCAGTAACCAAAGTGTGTCATAAAGGATACACAACTATGTGAAATTGCTTGTTTGTCAGATGTGAAATCACTATTTTCTTGATTAAGACTATCAGATTCTTAGTCACGTATTTTCTTGAATTAAACAACCAATTCTATCAAATTGTTAATTTTTTTCTAAGGAGCAACCTTTAATTTAACACAGCATGATAGAGAAATCAGATCGAACACGAATTGCTATTGGATTAATCCTGATTGACAAAGAAAACCGACCTTTTGATTGTGTAGATGGTTCTGATCTCATAAACGGAAAGCCCAAATAAATAGAAGAGTGATTCTATAGTAGCTTAGTATCCTCTGCTAATGTAGATGACCTAGAAGCGAATCAACAAAAAACACCACAGTAATGTAACTTGGGAAATTGAACCTGCATTACATCTCCAGTGTATAAGAAAGTCTGACAATGGCATTTTCTTTTTGAGTGTTGACTATTCTTTTGACAAATAATTCCTTTGCAAATATATATACTTCCTCCGTAACGGAATGATTGCAACAAAATATTTTGCACGCATTTTGAGTAATAGATTTAAGTGTGTAAACGAACATATTAATTAAAATAATTAATGAGTGTTAGCATATGATCTCATTCTTGCTGGTATTAATTTTTTAAAATTAATTTGTTCGTTTATATCCTCAAATCACCCCCTTTAAAAGTGTGAAAATTGCTTAGTTGCAATCATTCTGTTAATATAAGTCGAAAATTTTAATTATTCTAGGCAAGATATATAGCCCTTTTTTCTATCTTCAATTTCTTTAAATGAATTGAAAATTGCTTCAAAATTTCCCAATATATATGTATTTTCATTTCCTTGATTTACTTAATGGCTGGTTTTGCCACCTTGTTGAATAATTGAGAAGATTAAGACATTCTATTATCAATGTGTTTCCTTCCCTTTTTCTTTTATATTGGATGTTTCTCTCATTAGGTTAACCGTGTGACAGCTTACGAAGAATGTGGGAAGTGATGTCCGAGTGCCACAAGCARCAGGTGCACATAATTACAATTGCATTTAGCAACTGCAACGTGAAAATGTCTCTGCAATCAGAATCACGTCGCCATCTTGCTTTCCTCCTTGAAGAAGAATTGTCYAGCATGTCCTTATGTTTCAGAAAATGGATGTATGCTCTCCAKTCCTATATTAAGGCAATCAGTGATTGGCTGTACAAGTGTGTCAGGGTTCAAGAGAAATCTTCAAAAAGAAGAAGATTTGCCCGCTCCCTGCATGACACGTTGAAGAATGGTGGTCCACCWATCTACACAACCTGTAGTGATTGGCTTGAGAAACTAAGTGACTTGCMGGTGGATGATGTTTCCAATACAATAAAGGCATTAGCAACTGAAGTATCTCATTTAGTACCACACCATGAGAAAGTCCATGGGAAGAAGGCTGCCCTCGGTGGAGCWGATCCCACACTGGAGATGCATACTCATGAAGCCTTTGATGAGTGGAACACAGGCTACGATAAGTTCCAATCAAGTTTTGTCATTTTTCTCTCTGAGATTAGTAAGTTTGCAGACCGTTCTGTTGGCATTTATTCGGRGCTTCAGACTAACATTGAAGAAGCCAAGCGAAATTATGAACACAATATGTCCCAACCTTAACTTTATGTATTTGACAAGGGTCATATGATACAGATCGGCAGGTCCGCCACAGTTCCGGGTATATATATATATATTAAACACGTCCTCGATTGAAGTGGGATAATTTATTGCGATTCAGCATAATGTACAGGGATGAAGAATAAAGATACAAATACCCTTTATCTTGAAGAAGGTTCGTCATTTTTCGCTAGTTTACGAATAATAAAAGGAGTTGGAGTTGGTTATAATTTATTGCCGATGTAGTTACTGTCATAAGAAACATTGTATAATGAATCATTGAATCAGTTGGTTAATTTTTGTTAGTGCAACGCATAAGTTATAATGCATTTAGTGAAGTTGTGTAAAATGCCAATAGTTTGTAGTTGCTCATTATTTTTATCCAAGTACTTGTATCATTTTCTGTTACAGGAAGCTGCAAATTASCGACTCCATTTTTTATTTTGTGAAAGCATAACTCTCCAAGAACATTAATTAGTCCTTTTTCTCAATCTCTCATATCTTAAAAATGATGTCCAATTTCATTGTTTCAGCTTTAATTTTTATTTTGTAACAAAAATAGTATTAAAATATCTCCCTTCAATGATTTTCAAACTACTGTATGCATGACACTTATGCCAGAACGGCAAGGAATACAAATGAAGAAAACARCGTTGAATAGGTGTGATTAGAACTACATTAACATACTACCTCCGGCGATGGATTGAATACAATAAAATATTTTGCAACATTTTTTTTTTTTGTGCTAATAGATACACATGGGTGGGATGAAAATCGATCCCACAATAACCTGAAAAAATAGGTTAAACCACTCGACCACTTAAGCTAGCCTCTTATATTTAACATTTTGAAAAACAGGTTAAAGCATATAAATGAACAAATTAATCTTAATAAATTATAATCTCAAATTTTTCTTTTTTCAAAAAATAAAAATAAAAATTGATTAAATTGACTGTTTCCACCCGAAATACAGTGTTGCCTGCAAACAAGGATAATATACTATTTGGCATTGTACACGAATGAGCAAAATATTATTTCTTCAATGTTACATATTTATATACTTGGTAGTATAATTTTTAAGAGTGCAATCAGATGTTGATTTTGTCCACATGGTTGACTTGTACAAATATTATTATTCTTCCAATGGTGGTTGAAATTATCTGCTGTATAATTCAATTTGTATTTGTCATAAATGATTTGTTGATAATTAAAAAACTTACAATCATGTATGAGTTCTCATTGTCAAGCTTAAAAATGTAGACAACAAAGATGAATACATAGTTGTTGACAAATAAACTTATTGTATGAATTATACATATATCATGTTCCTGTAATATGTATCACTACAGTCCCAAAAGAATTATATAACTGTACTCTGTTTTTTTTCCTTTTTCTTTTTTTTTTTTTTTGGGCGTTTCCTGTTATCTCTTTACCTAGGAATACATTCCCTCAATTCTGTGATTCATGAGTTCAATTATCAACATCAAATAGCTTACATAAATTTCCCCGAAAATTTAAAGAACAAATAACACAGGTAGGATAAAAAAATCCGTCCCAAAATAATAATTGATCCCGTTCTTGTCGATTTGAGATCAAGTCTCTCACTCCCACAACCGCCATTTTTTGCCGGAAAAGATGCACGTCGAATGTCCAACATTACACAAGGCTTGGCATTGACCTTGCAACTCTTAGAGACCACCTTAGCGTTCGTCGTTAAGGAGTTAACTGTTTACAGAACGTCAACAGATACTGTCATTGTTTTCAAGGACCCAATCTTGATTTTAATAGGAACTTGACAGCAATCTCTAAGGGAACTCCTCTTGCTTTTGCTCTGTGAGCAGCTTGTTGCGTGCTGCTGTGGACAGCACGATTCCAGCCCCTTTCAGCTCTGTTGAGAAAACTGTTTGACTTTTTGGTGGCTGGTAAAATGCAGGCAGTTCCCATTGCACAGGTTACCCCGTCATGGTAAAATCTTAATTGAGCTGCTTGCTCATAGTAGATCCGATTTTGCCGTTGTTGTTTTGGGTTCTTAAGTGACATTAAAGACCGGAGATATGTTACTGGTGTAGCAATTCTTGACACATTGATCCCTCTTACATGACACTTTCGATGGAATAGTAGGACTTGGTTTGTAAACGAGGTATATGCACCAGTGACAGCAAGTAAAACTGCAAGAATGAGTATAGCAGCACAAAAGCAGCACATAACAACGTCTCACCCCTTTCTTGGCTTTCCCTTTGGTGTAGAAGCTTGTACTTGTGTGCGTTTTCTGGCGGTGGAACCCGGTATATTTTGATCCTTGGGCACTTGCACCACATAGGTCCAGGGTTAGGCCCATAACCATAGCCAGATAGCCGGCATAACCTCATCTTTGAGGAGGTGAACGAGTCCTGACTCATGTTTCGTTTGTGATGTTCACAGACACCGGAGGTGAAGGTGAAGATGAGTTAGCCATAAGCTTTGAATTTGAGTGCTCGCTGATTCGGAGGGGAATCTCTCGGGTACACTCTCTGATCAGTCATCCACCTCACCAATCTGTAACGATGATCTAACCTGAAAAGAAATTAAACTGATAACTATATACTGGATACTGAATCAAATCATGTACAACACGAAAACATTCAAATGTGATGCTTTTGACAGCTTCTTTTCCCTACAAAATTTTCCCAAAGATACAATAATATATAAGGACAAGCAATTCTATATTGTGACGCAAATGAACCGAAAAGGTCAAAACGAGAAACTCCCGAAAACAATATTTGGGTTGTTAGTGGTATGCAAGTAGTTAGTAACGCAAGAAATCAAGGAAACAAATTAGTGAGCAACCAAAGTTTGTTTGACTAATTGGGTATGCAGGAACACAGTTGGATGATGCCTACTTATGAAGACTTAGTCTTTGGACAACTGGGTTTTTCTTTTTGAAGTAGTAAAGGTACTTGCCATTTAAATAAAATCAAGGCTACTTTCGCATGTCATCAAGCATAATTAATCAAGAAACGCAATGTTCAGTGGTTAGTTAATCACCAAGTTGATACCAAATTTTGGGGCGCACGCGGAAGTTTGTAGTGTACTCGGGAATTTTATATCCAAATTGTATTTTTCATCTGCTATGAATTGATTACATTCATACATGTCTTCATCTACTTGGTAAAATCCTTGTTTCTCCTTTCTCTAATATTTATGGGAGCTCTCTTTTGTTAGCTTTTCCAAACACAAGTTTGGTCTTGCAACAAATGAACAAATCATACACATTTTTGACGAATTCGTATTTGGAAAAACAGAAAGTATCGAATTTTCTCAAGTTTTTTTATTTAACGTTTTATGCTATTTTCAACCAAACTTGATATAATCAATTTGGCGATATAATGCGAACAAGTTTGTTTACTTGATGATTTAGTCAATTTGTTTAATGAAGTATCAGTCACTTCTGTACATTACTGAATAGTTGTTATTTGAATGAGACAAATTTACAGTTTAATACAATTGATAAAGACAGTAATACTCGCAATTTCTTTAATTAGTAATGGATCTTGTATAAGTCAATACAATGAAATTGTTTCAATATCATATTTTCTCAAATAAACACAGTTGGCACTAATTAAATCATTGTTGATTGAACAATAAAATCAAGCACATTTTCCCAACATCTCATAACAGGACCGAATTATCACTTTCGATTCATGAAACGGAGCGTCTTATGGGATTAAAGCCTTGATTGATCCAAAATTAAACAATTTCCTTCTTTGCAATCAAGTTGTAATTGCCTGTTGTATTTATCATTGAATTAAGTCATTAATTATTGGTTGCAAATGAATCTTTGCAATCAACGTATAATAATTAAGCAAAAGTGAAAAACAACTTTACCCATTTTAATCAACTTTACATCCATGTAAGTGAAAAAAACGAATTTCTCAACAAGAACGCAGCATTCATCAAAATTTGGACTGTAAATGTAACAGTATATTTTCCATGAATTATATAGCAACTTCAATTAAATTTATCATCGATCATCTAAAAAACATAATGGGCCGAATTTGACTTCCTTCAAAATGAAAATCTAAACATTCTCTAAACTACACATTTAAACAGCTAATCACATAAAATTAGAGTTACGATCAACCACGACAAAAATGGATCATTCAAATGCAACTAAAAAAACAGCATTATAGTTGAGAATCGAAAACAGAATGGTGAACAAACCTGGAAATTACGGCTGATTGATGATACGTCAAAACTGGAAGGAAGCTGAAATTGATTAAGGAAATGCAGAGCGAAGAAAGTGGTGAAAATAGAAGAAGATGAAGGAGTTTGAAATGAGTAATTAGAGGGGAAAGAGAGGAGAGAGAAGAGTGAGTAAGACGTGGGAATGTAGAAAGAGTTTTTAGGGAGAAGAGAGGAAAGAACGAGTAAGCAAAAGAGGAGTTTTATATAAAGAGAGACAATATTATGATGAGTGACAGCTAATTATAAGGATATTGGAATAATTGTGAGATTTATTTAACGCGGAAAAGATTATTAGCAAACGGAAAGATGACATAAATTGGGGGGGAAAGGGAAAACATTCCTTAATTGTTTGTTTTTTTATTATTTATAAAAACCGCAGCATAATAGTTTAGTTTTAGGGATAATTTATTTATTTATTTATTATCGGAGTGTATACACGGTTTGGTGAGCCGGCAAGGTGCAGTCTGATGTGAAGCACTTGATTTTGGAGCTTATTAAACCRCGTCAAACTATTTGGGGGCGCTACCCGCCCAAACGCGCATAATGCCATATGCTATTTCTTTTTCTTTCGTTTGTTAGCTTAGCTTTCTCTTTTTCTTTGGAGTCTTGGCCTCCTCTTTCTTCACCAAAAAGATAAAAATAAAAAATAATGCCATATGATATTGCGCAAATTATTAGGTACAATCTCCCCTACCTAACAAAATACAACCCTCTCCCCCTACCTTATGTGACACATGATTTATTCCCATTCCCCTATTATCTCTCACGCATGATTTTTTTTAAAATAAAAAATTAAAATTAAAAAATCGTTAATTAAATAAAATTAGATAAATATAAATATTTGACAACTAATAAAAGCAATGAAAAAAAGGCACGTGTATACTAGGGGGTTGTATCTTGCAATGTAGAAGGGTTTGTATAATATAGGCTTTGATGCTATTGTTGCGTAATCCATATACTTGGATGGGGTAAAAACTGACATGACCCGCTAATTTGACACAAAATGGATACGTTATTAATGGATTTGGATCGAAGTTATTGACTTGTTTAAGTACACGAGTTGACACAACACGACACGTTTATTAAACGGTCTGGTTTGGGTTAAAAAGTTCTACCCGTTTAAGTAAACGGATTGACATGATACGACACGATTCAACATTGTCTTTAACTTTTGTATGAAACAAAGACACGAAATGCTAACTCAACACGAAATCAACCAGTTGTTAAAGGGTTTGGGTCGAGGTTGTTGACCTGTTTAAGTACATTGGTTGACACTACACAACACGTTTATTAAACGGGTCGATTAGAGTTGAAATGTTCAAACCGTTTAAGTAAACGAGTTGACACGACACGATTCAACATTGTTTTTAACATTTGCATGAAACAAAGACATGACACACTAACTCGACACGAAATCGATCTATTATTAAAGGGTTTGGGTAGAGGTTGTTGTCCCGTTTAAGTACATTGTTTGACACGACACGACACATTTATTAAATGAGTTGGGTTAGGGTTGGACAACCTCGGCCTGTTTATTTGAATGACAGGATACGAATATCAATGTCGGACCTAAGATTTTGAAACTAGGGGGACAAATTACGAAGACTATAATTTTTTTAAAAAGAACACATAATAAAAATTGTAATTAAAGTTTACAATATCAGATCCAATAATGTTTAAAGTCTTACAATTCAAAATAATAATTAACCAATTAACAATTTATCTATAATTTACAATAATATCAAATCAAGTAATTTATTAAATTCTTCCACCGTTTCAAATTATTTGCTACACTTT
>SNQN01008669.1:2209-28251 GCA_008642245.1 Bassia scoparia | reverse complement strand
ATCGAAGGTAAACTTTAACCACTTGAGATTACCACCCAAATATGCATACCGAAAAAATGATACTCCGTATAATGATTGTCGCCCAACAAAAAAGATAACGTTACTCCATTAGTTCATTAGTACATAGCATAATTGTAGCAATAAAATAGCCGTATCTTAACGACTACGAGTCTACGACCATAAAAACTTTGAGTACTTCATATTCAACTTTATGAAGTACCTACTATTTTCATACTTTGTCATTATTTCCCTTCGTTTCTCATTATACTCCGTACGTTTTATCCGGAGAAATGATAAATATATAGTAGCTAGAAGTATAACGCGATTACTGTTCACTATTTTTTGGTACTGTTCATATTTTTTAAAATGTAAAAAAAAAGGGATAAATTTCACACAAATTATAACATTGTCCAACTATATGCTTAACTTTGTCTTGTTAATTTCTAACATTGTCCAACTATACCCCAAACCTTGTCTCAACGTAGCCTAATATTGTCCGTCAATTTTGGTGTGTTAACCAAGATTTCACTCGCGCTTTATTTCTAGCTGGTATGAGTCTTTACTTCCTCTTTTATCCGTTTCATTTTAAGTGTTAGATATGTTTTTGACTTTTCATTTTATGGTATTTTGATTCAATTTATTCAATTTCAACCAATTTATTTCAATTTAATCAACTTTAGTTCAGTTCACTTCTATTTCAGCTACTCCGTATTTCATTCAACTCACTTTAATTGTGCTTAGCTTACTTCAGTTTATTTTAGTTAACTTCCACCGACTTCAACCAACTTCAATTCAGTTCAGCCTATTTTATCCCAAAAGAACGATACCTAACAAAGTGAGGTATATTTTTTAAGTCAGGAAGGCGTAACATCCAATAAAAAAACGGAGAAAATATATAATTGCAATTGTAACGATTTCATCGTAATTATGCTAATTAATTAAGCTTTGTCGATTCTTCCCATAAATAGTAAGTGAATTGATTTTCAATTTATTTGCGAGAATACCACTAAATATGCATATATCAGATTGTTTAGGAATTTGTGGAGCTGTTCCGGTGTTAGTTGCTCGTATAAAGGTAACAATAGTGAGCAGTGACCATTGAGAGTTGGAGAATGCATGTTCTTTTAATCTGATCATTTTGACTTTGAGAAAAGTCACAAAATCACACCAATAATACGTTCATACTGGATTTCCAAATATTCCATGCATCTTGTTTCAAACCATAAAAGTGTTTATATTTGCATGAGGCATGAACCTAACTACTTTAATTTGGAATCATTTTATGATTTTATTATCAGTTTTTGGATAACTTTTACCGAATTATTATATAAGTTAGCCTTTAATTAAAATAATATTTTACTATACATTTACGTGTAGTTAAGTCATAGGGAAGCAGGAAGAAAATCAATTGGAATAACATCCTGAAATAATCACTTTTTACAATCATTCCCCCACATATGAGATTAAGCCTCTGATGAATATGATTGAATATTTTATATACATGTAATACAACATCAATAAGATAATTTCATACATACTCCATCATGATGTTTAATTTTATTATTTATTATTTTATCAGTGTTTGATATTTGAAAATGATCTGATGGAAGTTTGTTTTTTTACCATTTTGTTTTCAGTATTTTCAAAAAAATAAAAAAATTCACTTGTAAATAGTGATATTCTCGCCAACTTAATTTTGTTGAATTAAAAATTTACATTAATCATTATAGAAGAATTGTAGATATCCTTGGTTAAGTTAGGGAATAGATTCTATTTACTCAATAACTTCTAGCCGGGTTTAGGCAAAAGCTAACAAACTTCTCCGGTGTATAGTTAGCTAATTAAAAATTTGAAATAAACATCAATTTACTAATTACGTTGATTAATTTTAGCCTTCGTTCCAATATTATATCAATTTAAATTATGTATTGATGCTTAACAACTACACTTAAAATTTGTTAACAATATCGATTAAATAGTTAATAAACTCGTACCATAATCTACTCTTGCAAAAACTCAAATCAAATAGACAAAATTAAGTCGAAAACATCAAACCAATCAATAATAACAATAAAGTATTAGTAACCCAAATTTCACTTACACTCATCATCAAAAGGCATGCAAATTTCATTACTCATTACCGTATGAAAGATCCTCTCTAGTTTAGATGAACATCTTAAGATAAGAATAATTAAAGTTATAGCTACAATAATGTCATAAATGTGGGGTAACATATTACAAAATGTCATTATAAGCCGACTTTATTTATACAAAACCATCTTAATAAGTTTACATTACAATAACAATAAAAAAATTCATCAAACAGGGAAAAAATCCAGTTTAATAGTGACTCAAATCAATGAACAAATTAAAGATAATAAGATTAGAATCAACAAGTTAATCCTCATAATTGCTTGAACAAGTTGACCAATAAACACAATTGCTGCAAACCTTTGTTTCATGACAAAATCGTATATTATTGCCTTTTTCTCGTTCCGTTCCTAATATTGTGCATTTCTCATTGATCGTTTCATATATTATGTTGAATGTTTTTTCCCACATTTTGACATACTAAGAGCATTCCATCTGATTCTGTTAGTTGGTATATTTGTTTTTCACATTTGTCGAACATAACTTTAAAATTTATATCTCGAATTACATGTAAAAAAAATACTTCATTAAAAATTATATATTTAAAAAGTGTTTGTGAGATGAATCAAAATAAAATCTCACATACTATGTTAATCTGTATATAAAGGAAAAAATAAAGTTCAATTTACAAAGTAAACAATACCAATTAACAAATATAGCTGCATCTAAAGTGAATCGATGAAATATTTTATGAACTACCACTTTCTTTATTTCTCTTATTTACATTCTCTATTCAATCTTCTTCTTTTTTTCCCCTCTTTGACTCAATTTTCGATATATAGATATAGATTATTTTTTAATTTTTTTAAAAAAAAATATAATGCACACAACATTATGAATGAAAATGTAATTTGATATGGAAGTTATTTTAGTGTGTTCTCATGTGCATTGTATGTGTGGTGAATCAGTGGCCCTTGTTTAATTAGCGACTTTTACAAATGGGTTCACCTTTCAACTGAAGTTGATGGCATTTAAGGCAGAATATAAGAATAATCATCATAAACATTTTACTAAAGTAATGCTAGACCCCTCCACCATCAAATACATTTTCCTAGAATACTTAATCAAGTTTTTTTCATACTTTCGTATAAATAATAATTTTAAACATATATATTGAGAGTAAATTGTGGAATTGCCTCAAATATTCACCTGTATTTGAGTAAACAATTGCATGTATCATTATACCAAATACCAATATTTCTGTATATTCGTGATTAATCCAAAATCTACTGTACACATCATTTGCATTCAATCACCCTAACAAACAATTAAGGAAACTTCATGTAGTATATGCTTGAATAGTTAAAACCGATACTTAATAAAATCAACTCTCTTACGGAAATAAATTTTTCTATCCAATACATCGACAATTAATTTCCTATGAATAATAAAACATTCAAAACATCATATTATACCTGAATCAAATGCCACTAATGCAGTAAAAAGGTATCGCGTAAAAATATTCAATGATAAAAAATAGAAATCCTTGAGATTTGAACTTTAAATTTTATCCATACCTACCTCTAATCATGGGTAGAAATATCTCCATGATCAACATATGAAGAAACTCAAATTTCACGGCAAACCTCTAGCCAAGAAAGCAAGGCCTGGTAGAACTCAAAATTTATACTACATATCATATCAGTGATCAGTTCGTCCAGAATGGCGTCATCCCCCAAGTACATACACTCCTCATCCTATCCATACATCGAAAATGAACAAGCACAATGTTATCCTTGGTTGCATTACCCACATAATCTCACTTCTCCACATGTAATTCATCGCGCTTGACGATCTCTTGGCGCACATCATGTCATTACAAATGTTCGACACCTACTTGTAAGTGTACAAAAGTTAAGAAAATCCGCAAAATCAGTATATGCGTCGCCTACAAAGCTCGAGTGATCATTTAATCTCGAGATTGACTCTCAATTCCCAGCTGTCTCTCAGAATAATGTGTTGCGCAAAATAGAAGCTCTGGATCCAATTTTTGATTGAAGAGTGTGACTTCGTCGATGCGATGTCGTGTGCCCGATAGAACGAACCATGTCATCCAACTTTCACTGAACTTCTACCTAATGTTAGCCTAATTCTGTCGAGATTACCCCAATCTTCTTGTCCCTGCCTCATAGATAGCAATAAGCTTCCCTAACTCTCCTGGGTATCAACCAATCACCACTTCTCAAGATGTGTTTCTCTTCTCCTCGTACTCCTCCTCTGTGCAGAGCTGGAAGTAAACCGACCACGATCCCTCCCAATTTTGTGGCCATTATTCTATGCTTGTCCGTTTTCTTCCGAACCCAACCCTCAACATCACATTATACCATTAAAAGCAGTGAGCCGATATCGAAAAATATCTCAACATGGGTAACAAGGATGAGCTCATCATCATCACAATGCATTCGTTTTACTACGATCCCATCAATTGCAAAGCACTGCAAAACCATCTGAAACCAATCACTATTTTTACTTATGATCTATCATCGAAATAATATCGCTAACTAAAATAATTATTACCTAGTCGATCAGCTCTGCTTCCGTCTTCAACAGCCAATCCGATCAAAAAAATTCTGTTTCGATCACTCTTATAACTCCACCCAGAGATACTTTACCTATTTAGTCTTTACGTTGAATCCAAGGATATCACAGCAAATTGCGAATGAGTCTCGATCTCGAGAGCCAACGAATACAATAACACAACCAGTCTCATCAGAATCAACCAGAACAAGTACTTTGCTTGGCCTTATGCGGTAACCTGAGAGTAGATTCCCCATGCTTTTTGCTCTCAACCAATCTCTGCATGTTTATGGCCTCGTTAAGGATCAACTCAAGAAGTATGACTTAATAGATCCATGAATTGGAGAAGTTAACCTGCGCATCTCATATCACTAATCAATTTTACGCGGTGGGATTGGTATGATGCCGAGCTGTCGGTGACCCTCCGCATACACCATCAGTCCGTGGTTGTGCRTGCCACGATCAGTCATTGTCTTCACCCACCACACCTCACCCCCCGATGTCACTTTGAGTTTAAATTTACATCCAACACCCTTTCTCTTTTTATGTCTATGRTGAGRTGTCTCCATATCTCGGGCCTCCTTCAATTCGGCTTCCAACGGTCACAACGAAGGTAGATGTCAACCCTCCCATTACGAGCTTTGACGGTGTCAATCACCAAGAAGAAGCCTAACGATGTACCCTTGTTTTTAACCCAAACAATGGCTTCATCACGAGAACTAAATCCATCCGATCGAGTGAAGTTTGAGTTGTAGTTCGTGCCTCCGACATCGCGTGTAGGTGACTACATACAATTACAAACAAAAACACATTACACATATTCCAGTAAAATTTAATTCAAGTTACGAAACAAATTTTACACAAGAATCATTCGAATTTAATAATTACATCTCAATTTGGCATGTAAATTAAGTTCTTCAAATTAATTAATTAATAAGTAGATTAATTATGAATTATAAAATTACAAAAATAACTGTTAAATTAATTAAATTCTAAATAAATCGCTTAAATATATTAATTAGAAGTTTAATTACGAAATTTAAAATTATAAAAAAATCGCCAAAACTTATAGATTAATTAGAAGTTTAATCACAAAATTTAATTATAGAAAATCCGCRAYAAATTATTTGAATTTCAAAAAAATTGGACTTCGATTAGGTTTAGACGCCTAGCAAAAGCACCCCAACCCATGGTTGGGGCGCCGGGCTGAGGCGCCACAACCATGGACTAGGCGCCTATACCAGGCAAATCACCCAACTAGGCGCCACAACCTATACCAGGCGCCTATATATATTTCTCACAACCTCGAAATATGCCTCAAATCAACCAAAACACTTTGAGAATTAGTTAAAATAAAACATGCTTTGATATCAATTCCACTCCTTAAATTAATTAAAGTTTTTATCTGAATTTATTGATATTTATTTTGTGAGAAAGAAAAGTAATAAGTATATTATTTTCAACTTATTACTCCTTAATTCTTATCTTATTCAATAAGTAAAAATAAGTTGAAAAAAACATAACCCTTATCATAATCTTGTTTAGCTAAGGATGGAATTCCACCAAATTTGAACTATACCTTTGAAGATAACTCAAACTCACCACCATTGTCTAATTGTCTCTAGCTAGAATAATATTCAACACACATAAACCAATGACATTGGTGTATTTACATGGTACAAACGGTTTTATTTACGTAACTAGGTACAAGTAAATTAAATTTTTGTTTGTTTAATTTATTTGTAATTATAAGTAGATGAACTGTTACAATTTATTTTCCAAAGGATTTTTTTAAAAAAGTGTTTGTCTACCCGGTCAACTAGTTACAAATCTTACAATTGGTTGTACCATAAAATTTGTCAATCCTTGATCCCTTTGCATTCCTATAAACAAATTCAATTATCAACAATATAATGGGAATAGGACTACCCACTTTTCTAAAACATTATAATGTCTTAGAAAATAAAATTACATATGTTTGTTTGTTTGTACTTAGAACACTCGTCTTTAATTTGTTGTCCTTTCTATAATSACAATATTATGTTGTTAAATTAGTAGTGGTATGTTTGGTAGATAATAGTAAAATTAACCAAACATTCATAACGGAAATTAGGGTCTACTGTTTCCCTGGATTTCTTGCAAATGGAGCCCAATTGTACTCTTAATTTTAATTTTAAGGGTCCATTATATTTTATTTATTTTTAATAAGAAAAGGGTCCATTATATTAATTTCCCAAATAATTAAAGACAAGTTTAATTAATTTTCCTAATATGCTAGGTTATAATGCTATTTAAAAAACGATTTGAGAGGGTAAATTTTAAAATAGTTTATCGTATTAAAGTTACAATTGTCTTGCCTTTGTTCTTTTCAATATACAGTAACTTATTTGCAATGTTCCCTTCAATTCTTTTCGATGAAGATGATGTGGACCTCAAATAATGCTATTGACGACGTCAAAGTTAATGCGAAAACAACATTGAAACTGATCTAGAAAACATTACTAACATACTAAATATCATATATGATGAAAATTTGTCACCAACTCCAAATCGCTAATCTCATTACACACTTCATTGTAAATGTTTTTAATAAAAAGCTTATGTATGAACAGGCTCAAAATATGTTCTTAATAAAAAATAATGTTTTACCATGCAAAAACTAAAAAGCTTATGTATGAATGATCATACAATATGATAATTATGTATGCTACGGTAAGTTTCTATGTTATGCATAGTAGCAGGTTTTTAAATGTACAGTATATATACATGATTTTTCTGGCCGATGACAAACTATGTTTGAGTTACAATAATTTTAGTTCGAATCGAGTTCATGCAAAACAAAATGTGTATTAAATGTAATACGGATACTTTATTCTTCAATTTTATCTTATAAAATTATAATCCTTGTATAAAAATTACTCCCTCGGTTACAAAAAGTTTATTACGTTTCGTTTTGCACAAATTTTCAATTACTTGTCTAAATTTTGATATCTTTTACTACTTTCTAATAAAAAAATAGCAAAATTTTGATAATAAAAAATTATGCATTGAGACAAAATAAACAAGACACACATGAAATACATTTTTTTTCTCATATATCATGAGATTTTCAAATCAAAATTTCTCTACTCTTGTACCCAATATTTCAAACTAACAAACAAATTGAGACGGAAAGACAAAATGTATAATAATAAAAATTGAGGTACTTCGCAACTTATCACACACTTCACTCATTTTTTGTTTTTTCTTTCAGATGGAGTGCATTAATGAAGTTTAGAGTACGTAAATCAGTTCCTAGAACATCAACAACACATTCTTGATGTTAATATTTGCATTCTTTTCATGCATATATACACTTACGAATAATAATAAAGAAAAACAAAAGAAAAAGGAAACATGCAAGTACTTCCAAAATATAAAGTTAGTTTGAAGGTTGAGAAGCTGCTATAATATTATTAACACACTGCTTTAGCATCTACTATATGTGACTGATACCAATTCAATTAATAAATACGATAGAAAAACCACAAGACCATATGCCATTTACGAACAAAGAGAGTCTTTTTACATGCAACAAATTAAAGCTCACCCCCTTTTAATTTGGTTTTAATGTTTTTTAGGCTCGTGTTTGACGGAATGATCTATTGATTTGATTTGAATGAACTGAAATGAAATAAACTAACTGAATTAAAGTAAATAAATATTTTATGAGAAAGAAAATTAGTAAATAACATAAATGTAACAAATGAACCTGAACTGAAGTACGATGAAATTAAAAAAAATAAGCCTTATTCTTGACACAGTCTAATAACAAGCAGGCTAATACGCGAGAATTTGTTTGAAATTTTAGTGGACAATAACCCGCCTTGAATTTTTTCAATTTATCTCCTAAGCTTATGATGGCAACGACCGACTCGGAGCGGATTATGCATAATCCGACCCGACCCTACAGGAAGTCGGTTATAAATCAGCATCCGACTCGACTCCGAATCCATCCGAGAATCCGACTCCGACTCGATTTTTAAATCCGAGATCCGACTCCGACTCCGATCGACTTGAATTCGAGTTTTCTCCCTATATATATATATTTTTAAAAATCTCTACTTTTAAGTGTATTTTTGTTTTTTTCCTATTAATTTCTTAATTACTTTTTATATGAAATAAAATTTTTACTATACATTATACACAAGTGACCTAATAAATATAAAAATTAAATGATAATAATTGTATGAGTCGGGTCGATTATATAGTCGGATTTTTTGTGAGATCCGACTCCGACCCTTCTCCAACTCGAGTCGTTTTTTTTAACAAAGTGGGAGTCGACTTTATTATATCGATTCGAGCGAGATTTTTCCCTCGGATCGGACGGATTAGGACGGATCCGAATGAATTGCCATCATACCTAAGCTTATCCCGTGATTTTAATTAAGTACATGTGTATGAAATTTGCATACAAAACATAATAAAGTTAAAACAAAATTTGTATATTACATCAGTTTTGATGAACTTATTCAAACAAAATTATTTCTTACATCATTTGCATACCCTAAAATTGTATCCCGTGATGAATTAGGAGCTATATTATTAATAAAGGTAGTTCTTAACACTCCCACTAGCGAATACTATAAACTACGAGACGATCTATTGACTATTGAGATTGCTAACAATACCATAATAAAATGAAAATGATTCACAAAAATTCTTCATTTTCTTGAAGCAATCTAGAGATAGTGATTGGTAACCAATGCATGCAGAAGGTTAATGTTGTTTGACAGAAATGAATCAAAATTATTCTTGACTTTAAGAGTAGGTTTCCATAGGACTAGGCAGGAATTTGTTTGTTTCTTAATTCGTTTCATAAAAAACCCGCTACCATTTTTATTTGATGTTTTATATAGTGTTACACTTTTTGAATTATAACTCATTATTTATTCTCTTTTCTCAACGAGGTCTCCTTTCTTATTCTCTATTTCTTTATTTGCAAAAATTCGTTAATCAAAAATTGTATGATTAATATGAAACAGATATATAATAACAATGGTAAGCTGCAATTTGGTAGGGGACCTCACCTGTTTATTTATTTATCATTTAATAGGAGTACAAAAAGTAGTAGTCTTTCTCAAGTATACATTTGAACCAAATAAATAAAGAAAGAAGAATATTGCTAACGGCGTTCCGAAGTATTAGATAAGAATTATAAATATTTTCRAAAATGGTGTAAATTTTGGAATGTGTGTCAAAATTATGCGTCAATRGYTGTAATTAATGTTTATATTCATTTAATTTAATATTTTCACTTTTAGTTCTCTGATCTAARACCCGAGACAATCATTAGCTTTTTGCCAAGAAAGAAAGAAACAAAAGTGATTCATATTCGATTAAAAAGACATCATATTGGACGTAACTTTCATTAATAAGAGGTAGTAGTAGTACTGARTACTGTCCCAAAATAGTCAAGTTTATTTTAGGGATAATCTATTTTAATAGGGCTTATTCAGGTAACCTCTTTCTAATCATAATGTTCTGCCTTTTTCATGGTTTTTAGGTCACTAAACATATGATATTACCATTAATACAACAACATTGTACTACTAGTATTACGGTATTACCCCTCTTTTCTTTCTTAAATGCCACCATAATTGTATAAGCAATGTTTGGTCTTGTAATGGGAGCATTCCTTCCTTGCTTTGGGACTTTAGGCTATGGTATATTCTCCTAATCTCCTTTATATAGTATAAACACTAGTATAAAAAGTCCATATCAAATCCGTATCACGTCATTGTCAAACCAAAAGAATGATTGCAACATACCATTAATATGTATTTTGAAAAAGTCGTGTAAARGAGTAAATTTATCATTTTTTTCATAATACAAGCCAAATGAAATCATATGTACTTGTATAAAATTATTTTGATCAATTGTGTTGATCTACTTCGCTAAATGTGTTTATCAAAAATACGTGCAAATGAGTTCCGACAATCATTTTGTTATAGAGGAAGTATTTCACATTGCAGCCCAAGAAAAAAATGATGGCTGATTGATATATATATATATATATGCTTCATCCAAGTTAAGAGAATCTTACCCAAATCTTCCAGCTTCAGTAGCATAAATAGGGCAATACAAAGACTACGAACTGCAAACCATGCAAATAAAATAACAGTGATTAAACAACAGAAACCAACATCTTAACACAATAGTACATGAATGAGAACATCCTCGAAAGAGAAAAACACTAATGACAACCATCGAAAACATACACAGGAGTAGCCATAGTTCATTTGATCAAGTTAACATTGATACTAAATAAAGTTCATAGATTTCGAAAACTAATATAATACACACGAAAATACACGATCAAGCCATGAGTTCTTTGTCAAGTTAGCATTATCGTTCCATCTACAGTCGGATGTGCCTGTCCTGTATCAACGTTTGAAGGCGCATGAACTTCAGATTACTCTTGTACATTTAGAGACTCAAATACTCAATCAAAGCTGAGGTTCACAGACTCACAGCAATGTTCTCTTCTCAACCCATACAATCTTCTTCCTCCCTTGGCATTCCGTTAGCAAGTTATCAGGAGGATGGGGAGAGAAAAGGAAGAAAGGTACTTGCACTAATTTATTCGGTAAACTTATGGTTATGAAATGAACGAGTAAGGTATCAAGCAATGGACATTACTCTAGTAGTATGATTAAGAAACTGTAAATAATAATAGTGTTGCATTGCAGTTAGAAACTGAAACCAGCTTTTAGTCTTTGCGGGCATTACTATACTATACATCATGTATTCTATACTTCGTACTATAAGATACAGGTTAAACATATATAACCTAATAAAATGAAATGAATTTGTTTAGAACTCTGATATCACCAAAAGGCAAAGTTAGAATAGTTTGAATTTCAGAGGAAAAACAATACTTTGATCAAACCATGAATCACAATTCTGTCTAATTATTCTCGTACGAAGCATTTATCGAAAATGAATGCACAAGAAGATTAAAGAACAGTAAAATGTAACAAAGAGTAAAATTTAGCCACTCCAGAGACATTAGAACATCTAGCAACAAATTGAAGAAACTACAATTGCAAAGAGACTAGAATATTGCAACAAAAATCATACAACAAGAAGTATTTTTTTTTTTTTTTTCTAATTTGCTTACCAATCTCATCTGATCAAACATACATTCATCTGGTAGCATTAATACTCGGTTGCATCTTCAAATGTTTGTCCCTGAGATAGCACCTTTAAGTAAAGTACCACCTGTGAGTTCCGTTAAGCTTCATGGGCTTCCGTATATGGCAACACAAACTTCTTCACGAATTTAGACTCGGACAACCAGGAAGGCAATCCATTCTAATCAAACCCTTTCCCTTCAAAAAGAGCCAGACTTTGTATATCTTGTAACAATCTCTTCTCCAGGCTATAAGTTAATAAGTGAGCAATCTGACAGCAAGTAAGCAGCTATAACCAAGTTCGTTCTGAAGAATTTCAACTTGTTCTTGATGTTTGCTTCACTTAAAGTCAAGAACGCGGGTGCTTCCTAATAACTGCCGTTACATCAGACCGAGTCCATCCAAAGCTCTTTAAAACTTCAATTTTAAGCTGCACACACTCGTCACTATAACCAGACAACACATGACAATGGTCAAGAAGAATTTGGAGCCGCAGGAACACCACAACTCCTGCTCAACCCGATTCTATATATCGAGTAACAATTCAGTCCTCTTAACAGAAAAAATCGGAGATCGTCGCTGAAGAACAAATAGCTGGATTCTTTCCTTAGGAAGTGCATTATTTAACAACTTAACATCAGGGATCAAATACTTAGTCATGCTATAACCAAATAACCATTTTAATTTCTTCAGAAATATAACCACATTCTCATGACTACCCAAAACAGCCCTCAAGACTTTGATTGAAGGAGTCAATCTACTCCTCAAAGTCTCAGTATCACAGGAGATGCCGCAATTGAATGAACTACATCAGACCCAGAAAATCCCAATTCTGAAGAATCTTAATTTTGGGTTTTAGGTTTGTGAACATCAGCAGATAAAAGTTTTTCGAGGGTAAGTGCATACAATCTTTCTAAGTGTTTTTCTCCCTTTTCAAATTTTACATGTTCATTCTCTCGTACACTCCTCTCTCACTACCTCCTTAAATCCTCTTTATTTTCCTTATTTTCCATCATTTTTTTACATGCACCAAACAATGAAAAATGTTTTTATGGAATGAAAATCTTTTACATTAAAAAATTTTTACACCCTACCAAACGAGCTTTATCGAAAACAAATACATACATATGTAAACAAAGTTAAGAAACTTGACGAAAGACAAGAGTTATCAATCAATATATCAGTAATTTAAAAAGCTGTCACATTTATAAGCTTAGAGAGTTAGGAGTTGTGATTGTGTAGTAAACTGGCATACTTCATCAAACTTCCCCAAATCTTCAGTCAAACTAACAGAAGAGGGAAATAAACTCAAATGTGCCTGCCTATAACTGCCCATGAACCTTGTACAACTAACGACCGAAGCTCTATACCTGTAATCGCCTTTCCCCTTCATCAATTGAGAAAGGGTTGAGTCGCTGCACGGTTCACTTCTTATGACTAGGTCTATAACTCTCTAAGCACAACGTGATACCAAATAAGTATGCTTTTAAGTTTTAACATAGTTCAATCAGAATACATCGTCGTGTTTTACTTCTTCACCAATTTATGTGAAGTCAAACGGAGATAACAATCATTTTCCTGAAACAGATGCTACGCTACACAACTCCTGTAAATCAAATCAGTAGATCACCAGTGGCACAGACCTTGTGGAGACTTCGCTCTTTCTCGGAGCCAAGCATGTAATGAACATGCACTATAGCTGAGATTTGTCTCCCCTTTTCATTACAATATTTTGCTCTGTGCAAGGATGTAGGTCATGTAGCAGCTCCTCTACAGTTGATAGCTACAAACGTCTCAGCTTCCTTTCGCAACAAACTGCCATTTGAAAAACGAGTGCTGCGCAGTTCTTCTTCCTAATTCCATTGTCTCATATTGCGTGATTTCGCTTGCACAGCTAATCAATTATACAAATTGAGTAACAAATAATATATTGGTTCTTCGCAAGAGTTCTACATAAAATAACTGTCAATTTCCAAAAATATTTTTACATTCATCCCAGTAGCCAGGACTTTCTCCATCTCCACACGCCTGCTATTTTAAAAAAATTGCAGCTAGACCAGAAGGGAGAAGACAGTGAAAAAAATCTGATAAAGACGCCTGAATTGAAACATAATCAGCTCATAAGAATTTGAGAAGATCATCCATAAAACTGCAATGATAAACATTCTATTTTTACAGCTGGGCTATCCTTAAGCAAGCCAAGGTTTTCCACGTCAGTACATTACCAAAGCAAAAGAGAGAGCTTCTAGCTTAATTCCATTTTCTTACTAATAAGTTTAGTGGTAATGCCTTCAATACGAAACAATTCATCTGGAACAGACATATCATAGCTCATCATCCAGATAAAAGCTAAACAGGGAATTAGACACCTTAGATGTATGAACTATGAAGTGTTGTGACAGAAGCCAAAACCAGCTTTTATTCCTTTGGAGGAAACTATACAGTATACACCATGCAGTACATATAAGCCATAGGATGGAAGTCATGGAATATATTAACGAGTTAAAATAAGATAGTTTTGTTTACAGCTCTGAAACTCATCCAAAGGCATAATTTATGAATGGGCAGGAAGATCAAAACTTTAATCAAGCAATGATTCAAAAATCTTTCTACTCATTCTCTTAAGCAGCATGTAGCAAGAAGATTAATACAGCACACATTGCCGCAATTCCCCCCTACTTCCCACAATTATYGTCATAAAAGAACTGACAATGAGTAAGATTATAATGGACAGCAAATTAGAGCCCTTTGAGACATTAGAACATCTAGTTACAAAATAAGGAACCTGCATATTGAGAACAGAATGACAAATCCAATACAACATACATTGATCCATCAGAATTAGAARTCGGTTGCATCTCCAAAAGCTTGTCCCTGAGATAGCATCTTTGAAGAACCTGCTGTGAGCTTGGCATAAACTTCATGGACTTCCTTATACGGCAACACAAACTTATTGACAAAATTAGCCTCGGTCAGGGGAAAGGTTCCGCAGAGAGAGTGATGGTTCTCAAGCAAACCCTTTTCCTTCAAAAACAATAAGACTTTGTGTCTTGGGAGAATTCTCTTCTCCATGCTATAAGCTGACCAATGGCCAATTGAAAGCAAGTAAGCAGGCTCATAACCAAGCTCATTCATGAAAAACTCCAACTTTTCCTTGATGTTTGCTTCACTTAAATTCACAATAAGCGGGTCCTTCCTGATAATTGCCATTACATCAGAATGAGTCCATCCAAAGCTCTTAAACACATCAATTTTAAGCTCCACACACTTGACACTAGAATGTGCCATCGCACAGACACCGGTCAAGAAGTTTATGGAGTCGCGAGGTATACCAAACTCGCGTTCAACCCGATCCAGAATGTTGGAGAAGACTTGAGTCCTCTGAATAAAACTGTTAGGATGCCGAATAACGTGTCTCCGGATTAAATCAATAGGGATGCCATAGTTTTGCATCAACTTAACATTAGGAATCAAATGTTGCTTCAAACTACATAAACGCCCCCATTGTATTCGTTTCAGGGCTAAAARTACATTCRRATCACTACCKAACACATCGCTCAATGTTTTGATTGAAAGGTCCAATTTTTTGTGGAGTATAGCTGGAGTTTGTACGATTTTACGAACTGAATCAGACGACGAAAACCCTAATTCTTSAAGAATCTTAAATTTGGGTTTTAGGGTTTTGTCAACATTAGCAGATAAAATTCGAGGGTACTTGCATACAATAATTCTAATTTGGGACAACTCAAAACCCATGTTCCTGAAAATTGAATGACAGAATCAGCATTTTTATGAATTGCTAGGATTGCATGATCCTACATATGTAGTAAGCTTACTGCAATTGGAAAGAGATTTTGCTTGGAAAACCAAGAGAATTAACAAGTAATTGACCAAAGAAGAAGATGTTTCTACCTCGGACAATGATGATGAAGTCGCACTCGCAGTTGAAGAGAGTATGAGACAACAGTTGAAAGCGCTGGAAAACTCGGGTGAAAACGCCATTGTTGCATTTGAAACCAGTTTAAGCATTTGATTGTGTCTTCGGTTCACTCTCACACAAATTAGCTTGGTGTCAAATTTTAAGCTTTAGGATTTCCAATTTTTGTCAATACATAGCATTGACAAGGAATTTTCCGGTGGCAGGCTGTTTAAAGTTATTGGTCGAGACTTGACTGGTCTCTTAGATTTGTGTTAAGTAATAGCTCCGATGGTCAAAGCGAACAATATTTAGTACGGAAATGATTAGAGTTTTTGATTCGAAACAAACGACAATTGAAAAAAAAACAAAGAATAAAAAAACTGATCCTATACAATGGTTACAAATAAGGAGTTTACCAACTTAAACAAAGTCCAACCAAAAAATTTAAACACTTCAATTTTAAACTCCACACTGCCACACACTTGACACTATAATAATGATAATGATAATGATAATGATAATAATAATAATAAAATAAAATAAATAAAATAATAATAATAATAATGATAATGAAAATGATCACTTGATTTTTTTTGTTTGCTTGTAACGCTTACCACGTTTTGGTGTTTATAACAAAACAACAATAATAATTGATAATTAATGTGGCACGGAAATCCCTGCCCACGTGTCCTTCAATATTGGTCAAAATGATCCACGTGGCAAACGCCACTGTTTATTATAATCCGAACCAAAACGGGATGAGAACCGATATTTCTACACTGAAACGCCGTAAGGAACGCTCGGAAGCATGGATGAATGACAAGTGTCACCCTCAAGTGGCTCCTTGGTTTTTGAGGGATCGTATAAATACCCCGAAAACCAAGGAAAACACACACTTTTCCCATAGCATTTATTGCCTAACAACCAACCACCTGAGAGGCATCTCTCTCTACTTCTCTCTCTAGCTTGACACTTTTTATTCCCTAAACTCCATACTTACTTAAGCATCGGAGGGGAGAATACCAAATAGGATATTCTCCTTTGTGCAGGTGCCAGCAAGCAAGTTTTCTGAGCCAGGAGGTCAAGGGAAAGCCAGACCAGTTCAACGTGCAATAGCAAGGTCAGCTCTCCCGAGGTTAGCATCGACGGGAAGTCATCCACCCCCTCTTCAACCCAGAAGCTGAGGAAATATTGTAGCCAGGCCACGTCATCCCACGAATTACTGCTACAACATTTGGCGCCGTCTGTGGGGGAGACTATCAAGAAAATGGTTCAGGAGATGACCATCACCATGTAGGACGACCACACCTCCTTCCTCAGAGAAGGAGAGTAACCCCAACGGCGAGACGAACGCCGACCTCATCACTTCCAAGTTGGCCTGGAGGACAACACTGACCTGTCGCTCCAAGATTAGATAGTAGGTATGTTTCACATCTTACTACTCTTTAAAATTGAAATTTCCAACGGGGCATGGACGGTAATGGACTCGTTTCAGCCCAATTCGAAGAAGATTATGAAAGAGTAGGACTCGTACGCTTCTCCAAGCGCGACGATGCCCGCTCTGAAAGAGCCTCTGCAGCGGCAAGCTGAATCTAAGCGCGTGCGTTCGAGAATTGCAGTGAGTCGGCTCCTGGTCCAAGTTCCCATAGCGTGGTAGTCTTACAACACTTTGCCCTATGTTTCCCAAGGCTCGCGGGACGCATCAAAGTCATACATTCAATCGGTCCGAAAGGGCATAATGTGTTTCAGACGAATTTCACCATTTTCCCTTGGAACGAAATAACAGGCAGCCCAGGCCGAGGAGTAGCTCGCGTCAAGCCATACCTCCAAGGCCTCTGGCCGAGACCACAACAACAACCTTGCCACCCATAGGAAACTTCTGCCAGGGGTCGGCCCATTTAGGTTTGATGAGGCTATGTGGAAGACACGTTTCTTTCTCGCGAGTAAGCCGATGGAGGAACGTCAGAATGGCTACATTGAGACGCAGGAAGCGTAAGACTGCGAAGCTCTGCCTTCGATGCGTACCCAGAAGATCATTGTAGATCAAAAGGGAGAAAAAACCAGTGATTCCAGGGGCTGAACTCCTGGATAAGAAGAGACACTTGAGAGGCCTGGTAAGGTCACTCCCGCGTCGGTATGATTGAGGCAGCATTCGTTATTGACTGGTTACTACTGCCTCTGTGTTGACGGACCCTTCCCATCGTCTCTTTCGAACACATGGTCCAGCTCGAAAGCACATCTCGGCCAAGCCATCCGTCTTCCTCGCATCGCCATGAGCCAGAGGTTACATCCACCAACTGGGCGTGTCACCAAAGCGGATGCTATGCACCTTATGGGTTTCATCGGTCGTAAACATCCACGGAGGACATAGGATGCGAAGCGCTTTCCCCTTAACTGCAAAAACCCGGCGTTGTCTTAACTCTCTATCTATTCCTCATTTGCCACACATGTCCCATGAATCAAGTTTCCATTCCTATTGATGCTTCTATGATGGAACTACTGACCCAATGATCACATGACGTTGTATAAGCATCTCTATGCTGACCACCCAGGGCCGATGACGCTACATTGGTGTATGTAAGTACTTCCCAGTCACTCTTAACGGGGCTGGTACAAAGGTGGTTCAGCTGGGCCTCCCAACGGTGTTCTATCCACAACTTCACGACGCTGGCTGTTTTTTCACATCACCATTTCATGGCACATCGCCAGGAGCAGAAAAGTAGCCTTGCACTTGGGCCAAAAATCAACAACGAACCTAATGAGAGCTTGAGGAGCTTGTCAAGCGCTTCAAACAACGGAAACTCTCCAGATTTCCAGACTTGCCAGACCGGGCGTTGATCCTGGACAACTTTTACCGGACTGGATGAGAGATAGTCCCATTCAAGTTTCAGAATGCGTCAGACAAACGTTGTTGGGGACCTAAATGAGACTGATGAGGAGAGGGGGGCCGGGGGGAAGCATGCGATTCATGCTGAAGAATCTGTGCCTGTCAAGAAAGCCAAAGAAAAGGTAACTCCCCCCTCTTCAAAACATCAAAGCAACCAGGCACACCGAAGCGGTTGGGTCTGACAAAAAGGGTATGACACCTGGAACTTGAGGAGGAGGGGAACGTCCCAAAAGGGTCGGCCCAGGAAGAAGAGAAGTTCAGCTACACACCTACAGTGATCACTTAAGGATCTCTTCCAGTCTACAAGGAGGTGAGTTCGAGATGTTCACATCGGGTCAATCCTCCCCCAATCAAAACAGAGATGGATAAGAGGGACAAGTCTAAATATTGCAAATATCACAAAGAGCCTGGACATCGTCACCGACGATTTGCTATACCTTGCAGCAACTATATCGCCTGGCGCATCAAATGCAAGTAAAGAAACATTTCAATTCAAAAGATTATGTAAGGAAAGTCCCCTTCTTACGGAGGTACCCCGCTATGAGGAGCATTTCTGACTCGTGCGAATCCGTCCACATGATCTCCGGAGGTTTTGACCGCAGGTGGTCCAACTGCCAAGGGTACCTGGACTACGTTAGAACTCCTCAACAAGTCATGTCCTGGATAAGGAGGAAAGAGGAGAAGTTCCGGACATTCTCATTTTGCGAGAAGGATCGTTGGGGATGTAAGCACCCCCCCAGTTGATTACCCTCTCAGTGGTCGAATTGAAAGTTTGGCAGATAAGCGTTGTCCGTCGCACTCATGTGACACGGGAAGCTCATCCGACATCATTAGCTTCGAGTGCCCTTCAAGAAGCTAAAGTATAATGTGATGACTTAGTCCCATTGCCATAAACCTATCATAGGGTTGGTGGAGGTATCATTCAGCTAGTGGGAGTGGTTCACTCTCACCCTTCGTCTTGTACGAGAAAACGTGTTGTAGGCATTCTGACGAGTCAGTTCCTGGTGGTCAAAAATATGACAACCTACAATGTTATCATTGGCAGGCCAAACACTCAATGCTTCGAGGTCGTGATGGTCAACATCTTAATGTTAACCTGAGTTTCATTCAGCGGACAAGGGCAAAGGTTGGCACAATATATGAGCATCAGCAAGTCGCTGAGAGTGATTACCTACCACCGTTCAGCCACTTGCTGGGGCAAGGATAACGATCGTGTGCCAGAGACTTTTTAAAACAAGGGGTCTCCAAGAAGAGGAAAGTCTGGTGAAGTAATGATGGTTTATGGAACCCACCAGTGAGATGATGGCCATCCACGGTTTGTTTGCTTCTATTTTTTTTTCCCCTTCCCTCGGCAGAGCCAGTTGAGGCCAAGACAAGAAGACTTCTAACTAATCCTACCTTTCCAGGGAGAACGGTTAAGGTGGAGATTCCCCATGAACGGACAAGCTGGGGCAAGAAAGCAAGGACTTGTTGAGAGAATACAAGATTTTTGCGTTCCTCAGCGAGGAGGATTCAGGGTGGATCCGAGATCGCCCCGTATAGGTCTTGATGATCTGACCCTACTTTCAGGCCATGAAGCAAAAGAGAGAACCTTGGTCCGGTCCGAGCAATGGCAGCGACGAAGAGGTTTAAGAAGTTTTCTAACGCCTGGTTCATTCGTCCTATAGCCATATCCTGACGTGTATGGTGGCAAATGTGGTTCTAGTTTCCAAGCCAAACGGGACATGGAGAATGTTGGTAGTGGACTACACAGATTTAAAACAAGGCCTTAGTCCGAAAGATGCTCTCCACTCCCAAGATTCGACAAAGCTAGTTTAGACTCTACAGCGGGGCACGAGGCCATTGAGCTTCGTTGTTGCTTATCAGGATTATCATCCAATCCCTCTTAAGAGGAAGACCCAGGACAAGATAGCCGTTTGTCACTGACAATGGGTTTTGTATTAGTTACAATGTTAATGCCTTTTGCTTAAGGAAATGCCCCTGCTTACCTTCCAAAGATGTCGTTAAACACCATCTTCGCCTAAGCAACTTGGAAGGAATGTAGAAGCCTACATTTGATGAACATGATCAATCCAAGAGCCAAGAAGAAGCGAAAATCATGCCAAGGGACCTACTGTGAGACATTCGACACACTACGACATTTGGTATGAATTGAATTCCGCCCATAAGAAGTGCGTTTCTTTGGAGTGGACTTCTGGCAAGTTCTTGGGGTTCTTGGTGGATGAAGAGGTAGATTAGGCCAACCCCGACAAAGTCAAAGCTTGTCTCTGGACATGCAATCGCGCACGAAATGTAAAGGAAGTCAGAGACTGACAGGGTGTCTAGCAGCGCTTGGCAGGTTCCTCTCCAAATTTGGTAATAGTTGTCAGATATTTCTTTAAGGAAATCAAGAAGGTCCAAGTCTTCGATGGAGTGAAGATGGCTGAAGCTGCCTTTGTCAAGTTGAAGGAACATCTACACTCCCTTCTAGGTTGCGTGAGCCCTATGGAAGTGAAACCTTGTACATGTATCTTTTCAGGTTTCTGAACATTGCGCTTGTCGCCGTGTTGCGTGGCCGAAAGGAAGAACTCAACTGCCGGTTTTACTTTGTAAGCCATGTACTCCAAGGAGCAGAAATGCGCTACGCCACTTCCGAAAGGTTTGGGTTGGCACTCATGAATTGGCTTAGCAAGAAGCTCGTTCCTTTTACTTTCGCAGCACATAGGATCGTTGTTTACACTGACCAACCAAATCAAGAACCTTTGACCTAAGCTAGAGTTTTCTGGGAGATGCCTTAAGTGGGCGATAGCATTGAAATGGATTCAACTTGGAATTTGAACCACGAAAAACCATAAAGGGGTATAAGCCTTGGCGGTTTTATTGTAGAAATGACTAGGCCCTCCCCCAGTCGAAACGTCAAGCGACGTTATGACTTCATTTGTTAGATGGTTCATCTACCCAAAATGCTGGTTTGGGGCATGCTCCTGTTACAAATCGCCAGAAGGAGATACGGTTCGAGTATGCCATGAGGTTCAAATTTCAAACATCCAACAATGAGGCCGAGTATGAAGCGCTCTGGTGGCAGGATTCGGATGTGTTAAAGCGGCTTGAGGGCACGGAATGATTTGAGTGTGCTATGTCCGACTCCCGCTGAGTGGTGAGTCAGGTTAATGGTGAGTACGAAGCCTGGGATGAAAACATGGTTGGTACTTAGAGATGGTTAAAAAGGAAGTTGAGGGATTGGAACACTTTCACCTAGTGCAACGTGCCTAGGTCGGAAACAATTTGAAGCCGACGCCTATCCAAGTGGCTAGCTCTCGCTACAGGAGACTCTCCAGATCTGTTTCTGGAATGTTAAGATCAACGAAGCATTAGGATAGTTAGCCAGATATCCTTACATCAATAGGGGAAGCACTGGATGGATGAAATCAATTGAATACAAGCCAAATACGGAATCCTACCCTTGATCGAAAAAAAAGCTAAGCTATGTGAAGCGGTAGATCGTTGGGTTTGTATATTGGGAATGACCAGCTCCTACAAGAAAGTCCTTCTCTCACCTTTGCTCAAAGTGTATTACCCCAGAAGAAAGCGGGCAGAAGTGTTTGGATGACATCCACAAGGCCAGTATTGATCTCATTAATTGCGGGCAAGTCTTAGCTGAAAAAAACTCTCCGGAACGGGATATTACTGGCACTAGTGGGAAAAAATTGCCTTAGGTAACCATCGTTTTTAGGGCTTTAGGGTAACAACATTCAGATCGGTTACCTCTCCGTGTGCAGTTACCTAAAGTCAATTTTACTTTGTAACCACCAAAATGATTGGTTACAAATAGCGTTGCCTATCAGGTAACCACTTTTTACAAATGTTGGTTACAATATACCCTTATTTACATTGACTTTTTAGTTCTTTGATGGTTACCTAAAGAACCGTTATATGTAACTGACACAACATATGTTGGTTACTTATAATGTCTTCTTTTTTTATTTTTGCTTTTTTTATTTTTTAGGCTTAATAAGAGTTCATTTATAATTTGCACCACAATTACTTTATATTAGTAGCACCAAATAAAATAATAATAATAATTATTAAATTTCAATTATAAAATATCAATATTATATTTAATTATAAACAATAATGTATACTTACATTGTTTTATGGACAACTATACATTATTAAATACTGACCGAATAACATCAAATAATCAAACCCAATATCTGGTATCATTTAACAATAGGAGAAAAAATCGAAAAAACATAACAGAAGGACCTAAATCAAAGGCTCAAAAACAGCAAAAGAACAAAGCAACAACTACCAATTCAACATCGGCAAAGTCGACAACAACAGCATAGCGGCAAACAACCACAAATAAGGCAGCATTTACACATACTCGAACAACAGCAGCAGCAAGTTCTGCAGGTGCAGGACAGAGCCTGCTCGAGACCGTGCAATGCAGGAATACAGTGGAAGAGGCTACCAGGATGCAGCGGGCCTTAAGAAGCAGTAGCAGCTCCATGGCTGTTGCAATCCGAGTCCTGGTGGCAGCAACTACAACAGCCAAACAACAGTACGGGGTCTGATTTCTGTGCAGGCTCAGCGACATGGCTCACCTTTTGCATCTATACACAACACAACAAGTTTAGTATGCCATCTAAAGAAGATACACCTTACAAAGCTAAGAATCAAGTCTTTAATATATTACACTAGAGGATTTTCTTTTTTCAAAAAAATGATAATAACAAATATATTTGTATGTGGAGTCCTAGCTTAAGAAAAATATTTAAATATGGCTAAAAAGAAAACAGTAATAACATAAGGAATTAAACACACTATTAATCAATAAGAAGGATAAATAACAAACAGTCAGAAAGTTAGTCAGAAACATTAATATAGCACCATATGATCAAAAGAGCCTATTCAACAAATTGAAACAACAAGTAGTAATAGGGGTTCTTACATTTCAACTTTCACTCAACACACCGAAAAATAGCACTGTTATTGCGAGTCCTCAAGTCTAAGTCTCACTAATTCAAAACACGTATCGCTGGAGAACTCGAACGAGTTAATTTGCCCTCCTACAAACACAGAATTCTTAAATTTGTCATGTACCTTTTTATATTTTCAATTTGATAGGTAATATAGAGTTTATGAAAACATATTTACAAGCTTGGACAATCAATATACATTGTGCTCTCAGCTTCACTCAAATACCAAACACGTTTTCATTCTCTTTTTCTACTTGATTTCCATTTTCCCATTTAGATGTTACTTTTACGTGTTAGTTTTCTTGTTGCGGAATTTGGCCCAATCTCCATTTTACAGCTTACTGTTCATGAATAGTTTCATGGAATCAATCATTACTATGCACAAAGATCATTGGAAAAACCTAGGAATTATGGTGTTACAAATTAATAGTCTAACCTCAAATATGTAGCCAGCAAAAGGCAAGTGAAGTTCACCTTACTCAACCTCTTCAAAGTCAGCATTCACTCTGCGGCAACTTCCTCGATATTAATCGGCAAAAGTGTCGGGACAGCTCTGTTAACACAAAAATCTTACCAACGCCGAAATCTCAACCTGCACAATTGAACCCCAAAACAAAATCAACGGAATACAATCAGATAATCAATTAAAAACAATGCTTATGGAAATCATATTAAACTTTTTGATAACTTCTAGAAGTTATTTTTTGACAATTGCAAGGATATTGCCGAGATCCAAATCAAATTCTGGTTAGTCACACTTAAATTCTTCTGAATCTTTTTTTCGCTCATCCCCCAATTTTGTTCGTCCTATTATCCAATTCACCTTAAAAAAATCAAAATCCCAAAAACCCAACTCAAAAATCAATTAAATCTCGGCATTATAATCAAGAGAAAAGAAAAAAAAATCAACCTAACAAGTATTCGGTTTTCATCGTTAATCATCTTTTGATAATTTACCAACAGAAGTAATTACCGATTTGTTAAAAAGAATCCAAACAAAAACAAACAAGACATGGAATAATGAAAGAATGATTTGAATTCGATTAAATCCACAGAAAATTACAAGTGTATTAGAACAAAGACTTGACCTAAACTTACAAAAAACTCGAAACAACCATCAACGTAAGCATCGGCGGAGACTTCTACCAATTAGTAGCAGCGACAGACTTATTGTACGCAGTGGTGCCGCGGACTTCAACACGAGCAATGGGATAGGCGCATCTTCACAAACGGAGCGACAGGACACAAACAAGCCGCATCGTGGGGAGGAGGGGAGCCAGCGCATCGCGTCGTGGATAGGAAGGGAGAGCAACAACATCTAACCACAAATAAGCTTTAAACCATTAGCCCCCAAAATATGATTGAAAAACGAACCCTAACGTCTCAGAAAACGAAACCCTAACAACCCTCTGAATAAATTGTGTTTTCAAAATCAACACAAAAACGATAGATTTTAGTTCAAAATTGTGGGCAAATCCAAATTAAAACATCAAAATTCAAACCAAATTACTATCATACTTCGAAAGAGATACTTACCACTAAGTCAACCGACAATTGAGCAACTTTGAGTGAGATTGGTTGTGATATGAAGGCGTCGTGAGAAGTGTAGTGACGGCATCATGATTTGGTGAGGTGAGCACCGTCGTCGCGTTTTGAGGTTTTGAGAGCATTATATAGGTTAAGTGTAGCGTTTTGAGAGATACTCGGTGAAAAAAGTAGAGAAGTGAGATCAGCTTGTTAGTTTTTTTTATTGAGTTTTCGTAACCACACACAATAATCTATGTAACAGATAATTTGTTCTTGAATCTAAATTAATATTTGTAACCAAAATTTTCTTTTGTGGTTACATCTTAAATGGTATTTATTTTTTTTAACCATCATCAACAATGTGGGATTAACAAATAAACATAAACTATATGTAACCAACTTATAATAATGTTACATTTGTTTAGTACAAAAAGTCATGTTGTAACAACAATTCATATGTTGGTTACAATAGGGGGGTTACCAATGACGATTTTTCCTAACATTTATAGTGATGAGCCTACCTATGAGAGAGAAGACAGCCGCTAAACTTGGTCAAGAAATGTCACAAGTGCCAGATCCATTAGCCTCACTTTCACAGCGCGGCAAATCAATTGTCTTCCTGATGCTAGCACCTGTGCCGGTTGCTAAGTTGGGGTAGTAGACATCCTTTGGACTTTACCCGCAAGCGCCAGGCAAAAGGCCAATGAAATTTCATTGATTGTGGCGGTGGAATACTTCACCAAATGGTAGAAGCTGAACCAAATGACGAAATATTAAAGACTGCCAGATGTAGCAACAGGTTTTTTGATCAGGAACATTATCACTCGCGTGAACTAAAAGTCTAATATGCATCCCACACAGATCCATCGTCTTTTTTGACAACGACCCTCAATTGATTACCAGAC
>SNQN01008668.1:10000-12655 GCA_008642245.1 Bassia scoparia | reverse complement strand
TTGTGAGTTGTGACTTAGAATTGCTAGGTTTTGTGAATGGTCTTTGTGCACAAGTTAGAAATATAAATGAAACAGAACAGGTAGCTTATGCATATGGCAATTCTAAAATTTGCAGCAAGAAAATGACCTTAAAACTAACATTAAATGAGAATTAAGTAATAAAGAGAGTGGGTGACATGTTTGATATCTGAGGAATAAAGCACAATGTATTCTGATCATCAAAAGCTTTAACAATGTTTTAGAAGCCTATATCTTTTAGTTCATTCTGTCTTCTTTTGATTCTCTTAACATGTGATTTTATTGTTTGTGCCTTAGATAATTCAATTTTTTCAGCTTCAAAATTAACATTTGAAATGGATCATAAATGGACAGAATAATAAAATCATAGGCTTTACCGCTCTAGCTTTGTATATATATATATATTAAGCATCTTGGAGAATTTTCAAAGGATATATTACCTTTTGAAGTAGCTACTTTGCAGTAAGAATTTGCCAATTGTACTTTCTGATTTAGGCTWACRTTTATTAATGAAAGTTGTAGAGCTTGAAAWGATGTCGAATTTAGGCACAAGAATCATTCGATTCGTAGTTGTATACTTAAAGATATGGTTGTTACAAGTTTGATAATCTTGTTGTATGGTATGTTACGCTAATACCCTGTTACTCTCGCCCTGTTTATGGTTGTTGCCTCTGTTTTTTACATTTATCGTATGTCTGCAATCTGAATTAGGCTTATATTTATTCATAAAAGTTGTAGAGCTTGAAGTGACATAGAATTTAAGCACAAGAATCACTTAATTCAGAGTTTTGTACTAAAAGTAATGGTTGCTACAATTTCAATGAAGCTGATTAATCACTTCATTGGTTTAGTTTTGTTCACTAATTTGTTGGTTCTTACTTTTTTATTTCTCTCTTTGTAAATCTCAGTTCCACTTATTTTCGGTGTTGAATTAGTCCATTATTTTAGACGTTGAACTATTATAAAACTTAGTCGTTAATCGAATTTGTCAACCTACTTTTTGCATATGTGGGTCACTAAGCTAGAATATTTCTTGTTTTTTCATTTATGTTTTTGACTACACTTACATCTTGTTAAAACTTAATATGCTATTAATTTTTTTCTTGTAGGGATAAAGATCGAGATTTTCAAGGAATGACCGGGAAACGCCTTGTGGTTAAAATAGAGATTCTTTAGCAACTTTGACAAATTTAGTTAGATCTTTTAATTTTTATGCACATATGTATAGCAGTAATAAATAGTTGAGTTCCAAATATTAGTGTAGAATTTACTTTAATCATGTTAAAGTGACACTATATTTGTACTCAAAATTCAATATAATTATGAAGCAAATTGTTTTTCATCAATCGAGTATAATTAGATTTTACTGATTTTATTTTCATTAATATTATTACTCAAAAGTGTTACAACTTTGAATAATAGAAAGTAGCATTAGAGAATGTAATGTACATTTATAATTTACCAAATAATATTATGGTGCCCTAAAAATTTGCATTAGATGTGAGAGCACCCAAAGTGTCTCACCAAATGAATAACCGATGATGAACATTACCACGTTTCGGATCGATTTGATTCTGGAGCGCAACTAACTCGTAAAAAAAATAGCTCGAAATATGTGAAGTGCATGCTCGAAATCATAAGCAAAAGGTAAAATAAGAGCAAAAAGTATTTTCTTTTATTTATTTAATTATTTCTATTTTTAGAATTTTCTATTAGTTTTAGGATTTTTAAAATAATTTAATTTGGTGATCTTCATAATTTCCACTTTTCATTGGCATTCTTCTCATTTTTCTGAGTTCACCAGATATTTTTAGATTATTTTCCGATTTTTCTATAGTTTTCTATGAATTTACAATATTTACAAAAATAAAAATACACAAAAAATACATAAAATCAGAAAATACTCAAAAATACCAAAAAAATACTCGGAATGTTCTAAACCCTTCTAGACCCGTATTTCTTGCGAAAGGGGGTGTCTAGGTTCATCCAATCCGAGAATAAAATCAAGAAGAATCGGATTATTTGGTAGGAAATAACGAGCGTATATACGCTCTGAGAAGCTATATACGCTCCCTCACGTATATGCTTCATTCGAGGTATATACGCTGCTCGTCTCTGAGCGTAATATAAGCTCGTTTTTTGTTCTCCGTGCCTAAAAATACTCTCCTTTGCCTCACTTTCGACAAGGATTCACACATTACGAAACACATTCACACACTACGAGAGATTGACACACGTTACGAGAATACACATACGTAGCCAAGCTTCACATACTCTCTCACTTTCACTCTCTTGCTACTACAAACACACAAATACGAGTTCTAGCGCTCTTTCGAATCGAATTGACGAGCGAAATCAAGGTAATAACCCTGAGGTTGCTTAACTAAATCCCTATATTCACACCTTTAACTCGATTAATAACTATTACGAGTTTCAGTTTAAACTAATAAAATGTAGAACCTACCTTTCACTTATTGCATGTAAATACGCAGGATTAATCTTCTTATTTCGTTTTTAACAATGTCATTTTCATTTTCGTCATTACTTATTAATATACGTCAATAACTAACGTGTTTGTTTTCTTGTTTAGCGGATCAATCAAAGATTGTTTTCATTATATTCATTATATTCTAACGA
>SNQN01008668.1:0-7500 GCA_008642245.1 Bassia scoparia | reverse complement strand
CTGGAAATAATAGCTAGAAATGGAATTACCTCAAAATTCTAGATGGAATGCATATAAAGATTGCTAAAATTGATTGAGAAATGAGAATTCTAGGGCAAAAACATTAAGATCTTACATCTCTCTCTTTCCTCTCTTATGGAAGAATGAAGAAGATGAAGTTGAAAGCAAAAAGAAATCTGAAATTCTATTCTAAAAACTCTAATTTTCTTGTTTGTTTCTCTTTCCTAAATCTATATATACCAAGCCCAAATACAAGCTCCTCATAATTACAAGTTTGTCATTACTAATTACAACATGTGCAAAAAACACCTCCAAGTCAAGTCAACAATGGTCAAATTCAACAAAACAGAGGTGCCACGTAGGCGCGGGCCGAGGTACGGGCTGAGGCATTGGCGGATAGGGGATGCGCGGGCCAGGGCGCGGGTCACCTYGTGATGCGTGCACGCTCCAAAATCATTCTTGAAATTGAGGAGGAGTGRCTGTAGGGGCGGGCCGACACGTGGGCAGACCTAGGAGGCGCGGGCCGGTGYGAGGGCAGTCCTTGTGATGCGTGACCGCTCGAAAAACATTCTTGAAAGAGGAGGGGTTTGTAGGCGCGTACCAACACGCGCGGGCCGACGCGATGGTCGACCCTCCACTCGTGGGCCGACGCACGGGTCGAACTTGGGAATGTGCGCCCAATCGAAAAATTCACTGGAAATTTGGAGTGTCCTACAGGCGCGTGCCATGCATGCGCGGGCCACCCTCAAGTTGAACTACTCAACTTTGAACGACCATAACGTCTTTCTCGGTGATTGGATTGCAGCTTGTAATATACCGTTGGAAAGTTCTTGAAGTCTACTTTCCAATGCAAAACGTCTCACCTACAAATTCAAAGTGTGCAAAATGATATGGCTTGAAGAAGGTGTTAGAGTAAATGTTCAAGTGCCTTAAGGCTCAACTTAAGTAACCACAACCAAGCCAACATGTAGGAAGGCCTAAAACTAGCATATGTACATCTAAGCAACTTGCAAATCATTCACAAAGCTAGCAATTGAGTGTACAAAGATAGAAAAGAAGAGAAAACTAGTGAAAAACCTATAAATACCACTAAAAACCAACAAAGCTTTGCAAAACTAAACAAAGTGGAAATCTAACCAAAAGGTTAGTGAAATGATATCGAAAACACACATATTGGCCAAAATAAGGAAGAAATAAGTGCCTAAATGTGACCATTTTGGCACTTATCAGTGTCGGCCCGCGCCTACGTGTCACCTCCGTTTTGTTGACTTTTTCGACGTTTGACCAACGTTGACTTTACTTGGAGCGGTATTTTGGCACATGTTGTAATTAGTAACGGCATACTTGTAATTATGAGAAGTTTGTATTTGAGCTTTGTATATATAGATTTAGGAGAGAGAAACAAACAAGTAAATTAGAGTTTTTAGATAAGAATTTCTGATTTTTTTTTTCTTTCAACTTCATCTTCTTTATTCTTCCATTAGAGAGGAGAGAGAGAGAGTTCTAAGTTCTTGATGTTTTTGCCCTAGAATACTGATTTCTCAATCAATTTTAGCAATCTTTATATGCATTCCATGTATAATTTCGAGGGAATTCCATTTCTAGCTTTTATTTTCAATTTTAATGTTGTTTACTTGTTTTTGCTAAATTTCGTTATACCAAGTTTTTTGGGTTTTATTGTTGCTTTTATTTTTGAGTTCCTTTGTTGATAAATAGCTTCTACTATTGCTTGTGATTATTTTGGTAGTAGTTTTGCTCATTTTGGCTTAGTATTGTGTTATTTCTTGAATACCTAATTTTGTTGTTGCAATTACTAGTTTTAATGGCTTTTTCTTTGYCTTTCTCCTTTGCTTTTAATGAATCTTTGCTTTTAAACATGGTTTGTGAGTAGATTAGCAACTTAGGAGTGCTAGGAGGCCCATTTATAACTTATTTAATGCCAAGATGATATTAAACACTCATTCCAACCACCATTATTGCCATAAATWGTGATTTCTCAACCTTACTTGCTTTGGATTTGGCCACCCAAGGTCTTGGGAGTGAGAGGTGCCTTAATCAATCCTTTGTAAGGGATTGGGAGGATTGATTTGGGTATTGGTTAAATCCTTATTTGTTCAATTCTTGAGGGGACTTGGGTTTAAGCATTAATTGGGAGAGTTGTATGACTTGGGAAATGATTCCAACCACATTGCTAAACTAAGATTTCAATTACCTCTTTGTTGGATTTGAGATGATACTTTAATTGGCACAATTTCCTACTATAGATGGGAACAACTAGCAACTCCTAGGTGTTTTAGCATTAATTGATTTCAAAGACTTGTTTCGAGTTCAACATTAGCTTAGCTTTCAATTTTTTTAGCATTAATTGATTTCAAAGACTTGTTTCTAGTTCAACATTAGCTTAGCTTTCAAAATTTCTCAATTCAAGTTGTTTTTCTCACCAATTTATATAGTTTACACTTGAACACTATTTTTGATTCCTTCCTTGTGGTTCGACCCATTACTTACTCACTATACTAGTATAGTTAGTAGTTTTTGTTTTACAAATTTTATTTGATAGGCCTTGATTAGAAATTTTCCMACGACCCTAGTTGAGAGCGACGTCAAATTGGCGCCGTTGCCGGGGAAGTCAAAGTGTTTGAGTTTTTACAAGCCTAATTTTGTTTTACTTGCTTTTTCATAAAAAAAACCAAAAAGATTTTTTGTGATTCACTTGAAGTACAATTTTTACTTTATCGTTTACTTTTGGACCATTTGGATAGTTTGTTCCTAAGTAAGAGAGTTTGGAGATTTTGTTTTCAATGGCTAAATCTTTGAGAGATATGAGAGCCCCAGGCTCATATACATCGACTAGGGCAATAAGATTACCCTTAATAGAAGGAACCTTTGAGATCCGACCCAACTTGAACAAGTTGATTGAGTCAAAGCCATTCTATGGATTAAAAGATGAGAACCCCCACAAACATTTGAAGGATTTTGAGCGATATTGCRACACAATTAAGGTAAGTGGGGGAGCTCAAGAGTACATGAGACTCAAGTTATCTGAGTTCTCCTTTGCGGGAAGGGCTATGGATTGGCTCAAGAAAGAGGTGAAACCCAATTCTTTGAGCACTTGAGAAGAAATGACGAAGGTCTTCTTGAAAAATTTATTCCCCCACAAAAGGACCGTGAAGCTTCGAGCTAAGATCCAAGGGTTCGAGCAAAAGGGAGACGAAACTTTAGGGGAARCTTGGGAACGTTTCCAAGAGTACCAAAGGGAGTGTCCTCATCATTGCATTCCTAAATGGCTACTCTACCAAACATTCTATATGGGTCTAACCAATGCTTCAAAAACAAGCTTGGAAGCCGGAGCGGGAAATCCAATAATGAACCAGAATGAGGACGAAATTGAGGATATAATAATCGAGGACGTGATCGACAATTTCCTGACATGGTAAGAGGGTGAGACCAAGAAAGAGAGGGTGGGTCAATGCATTGGAAAGCAGAGAAGTTATGGAAAAGCTCTTGGAAGGCATTAAGTCAATAGTTGAGAAGAGCCTTGGGAAGGAGGGAATCTCCTCCTCACAAGCCCCTCAACCTATTCAGCCATGGGAGGTAATCCTCAACCATCTTACACTACTACAAAAAAGGGAAAAGGGAACATGAATAAAGAGAACACCTAAATGGAAAAGAGATCTCTTAGACCAAAGAAAACAATGTTTTGACATAACAGTTCTCTTTGTTAATCTCTTTGACCCACAACTTAACTAAAGAGAACTCCTTATTATCCTAGTAGTTCTCTTAATTTTTCCTTAAAAATTTCACATCAAAAAACTGCCAAATTGAAAATAATATCAAAATTTATTTTGTGCCAAATTAAACAATATCCAATTGATGAAGTATTGAACCGCCAAAATAATCTAAATCAATTGCCTGTAAATAAAAAAAAAAAATAAATACCTGTCGACAATATGGTCCCCCTTCATTGCAATTCATCTCAAAATCCCAGTCCCTCTAAACTACCAATTCAATTCATCTCTTCGCTCGCGCTCTACATCGAGTTTACTCCTCGTCGCTGTCGTGCATCCTTCACGCAATCGCCGTCGTCCATCCTTCACGCATACGCCACCTTTGTTGCACCGCCCGTCTGTGCTGCTCGCCGCCCGTCCTTGCTACGCTCGCGCTCCGCGCGTCTCTCTTCTGCGCTCGCCGCGAGTCCCGCTCCGCTGTTGCGCTCCCCGTGCGTACAGGTGCTGCCATCGTCCACCTTGCTCAATCCTTCCTCAGGTAAAACCTAAATCCCCAAATCTATCCTTAATTTTGGATCTTTATTATGTTTTCTGGTCACATTGAAACTAATCAATTACTCTCCTAGCCAGTTAATAAACATAGACACCTAGACGAGAAGCAAAGGTCTGTGTTCTGGGTGAATCTTGATAAGGCCAGAGAGGGTGAATCTTGCAAGGTATTTGAATTGGAGAACATGGAGTGTGATAACATCTAAAAATTGAATATAAATAAGTTCTGTAGTTCGTCATGTATAATATGTTACTATAGATACACATTTAGGATGTATATGTATATGCTATATATGTCGTGGATTGTGCTGAATAAAGATGGGATGCAGTTAGTTTCCAACTGTTATGAGTGTGCCCGCAAACACGCCATTACAAAAAGTCCATATGCACTTCTTTAGTTGTTTCAGAACTTGTGAGAGATTTCTAAAAGGATTTTTCCCACATATTACCCCTGACTTTAACCTAAAACCCATATACCCCGTGTTTTATAGAAACGCCTTCGATATACCCATGACATCAATATAATAGCCCAAATACCCTTAATGAGCCAAAAACGTTAATATTTAACACGTTAGGATTTTACTAATAATTCATCTTATAATCTATCCTCTACTCCATTATTCCTTAATAACCAGAATTCATGTCTTCTTCAACCCAAAACTCAAACCCTCCTCATTTCTCTCACCTCCCTCAACCGAACCACCCCCCACCACCACCCATCAATCACCATTAACCAAACCCCTAGCACACACAGCCACTCACACCACGCACTCTGCATCCACCACCAACGACCTCCACTAACCACCTCATACCCAACACACACCACACCGCACCACCAGAACCCCACAACCCGCAGCCACCCAGAACACCCCACACCCATCCACGCACCGCAGCAATAGCAACACACCGCCCACCACCCAAAACCACCCAAAACCCACCACGACCTAATTTGCTTGAATTCGAAACCCACGACAATTCTCAGCAATCATCAAATTGCAGTCGATTATCGAACAATATTTGGGTCTTTCAAATATTTGTTCGAATGTGTTTAGAAGGGATGAGTTTTGTGTTTCGAATTTGGTAAGTAGAGTAACTGCAGATCTAATTGAACATTCTGAAAAAAGAAAGAACAAACGATACCAGAAAAGTGATCTGCTACATATAAAACAAGGTAAGAAGAATAATCCAATTATAGCATTGACTTCTCTCAGATTTGTGTCTCCAAATGATAGCACATCTATTGTGGAGTAGATGAAGGAACGAATCAGATTGAAGAATGACTCGAAGACAAAGAGAATCGGGCTTTTCAAAGAATTACTGCAGCTTCCATCCCTTTGATATCATATAAAAAAGTCCTCCACTTTCCTACCACAATCCGCTGTATCTGGCACATAAATGAAGAATCGAAGAGATAATGCGGATCATGTTCACAAGAAATGACCCGAAATGGAATCTTGGTCTATTTGTCTATTAAGATTGATTATCATAAAAAATGAAAGAAGAGAGAGAAGGAGAATGAGGAGCAATCCACTTACCACTCACACTGATTTTAGAGAGAGAAGCTTGTAGTGTAATGAGGTAGGAAATGAGAGAAAGGAAATTTAGAAGGATTAGAGTTAATGGAATGATTAGTATGTTAATTGAAAAAATAGACTAACGGGGTTAGTTTTTCATTAGAATAAGGTATTGGGCTATTTGCTAATTGGGAGAGGGTATATAGGCTTTCTAAAAACACGGGGGTATATGAGTTATTAGGCTAAAAGTCAGGGGTATATGGGGAAATATCCCTTTCTAAAATCATCTACGTAGTAGTTTATTTGTGACACAAATGGTTATTACTAAAATCRGGAATCTAAGATTAGCATATAGTATTCAGCCATGTCACTTCATACATAACATATGTGTTGATCAAGCTTGGAATTAGGTACCGGGATTATAGTTTTAATCCTATCCAAATTCTCAAAATTAATTGACCTTCCTTAGGATAAGTGAAACATAACTAATTGCTTTTACATTTTTTATTTTGTATAATGAAGTGAACATTTCCTGTCTTAATGAATCATGCTGGCAAATGTGGCAATCTTCAATTAGTATAAGGTTGAATACTTACATCAGTAGTTTGTTTTCTTTTACAGATTCATCTTGTGCTGATGCTAATTGGTTTCATTATCATCAGTGGTGAAGGTAATCAATGACAAATCAGATATGTACTTCAATATATTAATTAGCTGAAGTTTAGATCAGGACCTGTGTTTGTAATATGCTCATTCAATTAATATTGGCAACCCARCAATTATAAGCTACAAATCTTTGCCCCTGAAGAAGGAAGTGAAGAAAGTGATTCACCTAGTACTGCATGTTGTTGCCCTTATCCTTGGCATTGTTGGTATTTGGGCTGCTTTCAAATACCACAATGAAAGCTCAATCCCTAACTTGTACAGTTTGCACTCCTGGCTCGGAATTGGAATCATCGTTATCTATGGCATCCTGGTAGAATCCAGTCCACCACTCTACCTTTATGTAATCAAATAACGCTTGACTTAATATCTCTAACGTCAGTCCTTGCTTCATGTATGATACATTATATGCGAATTCTAAGTTTAGGCCAGTTGAGCAACTCAAGCAAGCCCTCCCCGGTCACTTCGACTCTTGCTTTTAACATTTTTTCTAGACCATCTACTGATATATGGTACATTCTTTTATTTCTTTTGGCAGTGGATCTATGGGTTTGCAGTATTCTTCTACCCAGGGGCAGCCCTTCCTTGAGGCGCGAATCACTACCATGGCATGCTCTAGTTGGGATGTTTGTGTACGTTTTAACAGTTGCTAATGCGGCGATTGGGTTCTTGGAGAAGCTCACCTTCCTAGAGATTGGAGGCTTGGATAAATACGGTTCAGAGGCCTATCTCGTCAACTTCACTACCATTGCCACAATTCTATACAGTACCTTTGTATTGTTGACGGTTATCGCTCAAAAGGATCAAGAGAGTGATGATCACAGCTACTCATCTCTTTAAAACAATGGACAGTTGTTCTTCCAAAAGATAGAAAATGGTTACATAAGAGAATATTACTCCTGTAAAGTTCTTCCATTAATTCGAGTATTCCCTTTGTCTTAATGATGCTTCTTAGGTTGGCAAACTTGGAGAAGGAAGCAGAAGATTTGGATGATGTGTTGTAAGATCATGTCGATGAAAATATTTGAAGATTAGAATTCATGAAA
>SNQN01008667.1:7420-24252 GCA_008642245.1 Bassia scoparia | reverse complement strand
TAATAATAATAATAATAATAATAATAATAATAATAATAATAATAATAATAATAATAATAATAATAATAATAATAATAATAATAATAATAATAATATTAATAATTATAATAAGAATAATTATAATAAAATTCAAATTTTAGAGAGAGAGAGTGTGAGGGCGATCATTTTCTTCCACGACACTTCATTGACTTCTGTTCGGGTGCAGGTTACAAGCTACTATTCTTTTGTTGGCGCAGTGATGGGTCAGGCGGCGTTTTGGGTGTGGTCTGGCGGTGGGTTGGGCATCCARTTGGGGGTGTTTTCGGCTTCCGTTTGTGGCTGCGCGCGATTTAAGGTTTTTCTAAGCGGTTTTCGTGTTTTGGGGGTGGCATTTCTAGTTCCTTTGTGAGGTTTAATTTCTGCGTCATAACAAGAAAATAAGCTATTATCGATCGTCCGAAACAAATCAAAAGCGGTCGGTATTTATTTGGACTATAAATAAGGCTTAACGGTCGGTAAAATTTTATCGACCGCCAATAAGAACAGACGATAATCTCCGACGGTTTAACATAGACGAAAATTATCGACCGCCAAACGGTCAGTAATTTTACATATTTGCAACCGTTTAAGAGTCGGAAACCATCCATTAAAATGTGGCATTAGTTCGTAGAATACATTTACCGACCGCTGAGCAGTCGGTAAAAGTCAACCTTTGACCTTACCGACCGCTAAACAGTCGATAAATGTATTCTACGAATTAAAAAAAATAAAAAACCTGTCAGAGAGTTCTTCTGACGACTTTTCAACATTTATCAAGCCAACAAATTAAAACAACATACTTCGTAAATAAAATCTTCAACTACTTAAATATTACTTTTACAACTTTACAATAAATCACAAAAAAATATTTTACTTTTACAACTTTTACAATAAATCACAAAAAATTATTTTACTTTTACAACCTTAAATCTTTAATCTTCAACTATCTCTAACCTTTACTTCCAATGAACAAAATCTGCATGAAAAAAGGGGATTTTTCCCCAAATACCCCTGAGTATTATCCTAATAATCCATATGCTCCCGTGTTTTTAGAAACGACTCATATACCCCTCACATTAGAAAAAATAACCCAAATACCCTTGCTATGGACGGAAATCTAACACTGTTACATTTCATCTAATTAAGCCTCCTTAATTAAGCCAAAAGAAAAAAAAGGGATTTTAACTCCCACCGTCACCATCTTCACTGCTCGTGAAGCTCTTCTTCTTCCCCTTTTTGTCTTTCATCGCGATTAACTCCCCTTGAAGCTCTTCTTCTTCACTGCTCGTGCTGCGATTCCTCACGATAACGGTAGGAATACCAAATTCAACCCAGCAATCTAAACACCGAATTCGACCCACAAATTCAACCCACCAATTACATAATCCATAATTAAACCTAAAATCAGACATTGATTCTAAAATTTGGATTTCTTTTGTGTTAAAAAATCTCAAATTTTTTGCGTTAAAATATTTGAATTTTTTTGTGTTTAATAATCTGGAATTTGTGAAATCGGTATTTGAATCTTCAAATTGAATCGAGAATCTTCAAATTTGGATTTCAATTAATTGGGGAAAAAACCTCAAAGGGGTGTTTGATTTCAATCAAATGGGTGTTCTGGTTCATTATTTTTTATTGGTGAAGGCAAGAAGAGCATTTTTTAGCACCAAGAATGTGGCTCCGAAGTGCACCTCGATGAAGGACCGGCACACGAAGGTGGACGGGCGTGGCAGGAGGATCCAAATGCCCACCCTCTGCGCAGCGCGGATGTTCCAGCTAACAAGGGAGCTAGGGCACAAGTCTGATAGCCAAACAATCGAGTGGCTGTTACAACAAACTAAGCCTGCTGTGATTGCTGCGACTGATACGATTGGGTTTGAGGAATTTGGCAATGAACAACAAAAATGAGAGCTTGAGGATGGAGCTCGAAAATTTAGATTGGGGTTGGGTCGAAATTTGGGTACGATTTTGGGTTCCACATTTGACTTTGGTTGATGGGCGTTGCAAGTCAGGGGAGGCGGAGAGGGTGTTGCAGCAGCTATGGTTGTGGTGGTTCAAATGGGAAGATGGGGAGAAAGAAGGAATGGTGGTGGTTGTGGTGGAGGTAGGAAGGAGGAGTATGGGTTTTTTTAGGGTAATTTGTGGTGAGTTAATGGTGATTGGGAGACAAAAAAGGGAAGAAGAATAATGGAGCACGAAGCAGTGAACAAATGCACAATGGAATTTTTTTTTTCTTTTGGCTTAATTAAAGATGTATTAGGAGGAGAGATAATATATTATAGTTAAGTGGGATGAATTAGGGGGATAATTGGCTTAAAGATCGACTAACGGTAATAACTATTTAACGATTTTTGGCCTCATTAAGGGTATTTGAGATATTTTCTCTAATGTCAGGGATATATGGGATGTTTCAAAAAACACGGGGGTATATAAGTTATTAAGCCAAAAGACAGGGGTATATGGGGAAAAATCCCAAAAGAACATAAAAATAAATCATGGAGTACTAAAATAAAAATAATCAGGAAAAAAATTCTAGAAAATTCAACAAATAATAAAACAATAATTCTAGATGAATCCATTACAGAATAATTTTAAAAAAATATTTGTTAGTTGAAGATTAAAGACTTAAAGCTTTATTATTTGTTGATGGTATGTTTCAAGTTATTTTTAATTTGAAGTCAAATTAAAGATATTGCTCGAACAATTCTTTCACTCTGTGTGGTCTGTAGCGTATTTTGAAAGTAAAGATTATTTTCGTATTTTATTTTTTTATTAATAAGCTGCCATACCCGCGTTGAGCATTTCCAGATCACAGAGTGAAAGAAAGATCTTAAATTTTTTTTAAAAAATTAAAAAATCAAAAACTCAACATTTTCAGATCTGAAATTCAAAAAGAAAAGTTGAGCAATCTTTGTAAATAAATAAAAACGAAGAAATTGAAAGAGAAACCTAAAAAACAAACGACAGCCAAAAATTGAAACAAAAAAATCGACAAATTGAAATAAAAACTAAACCAACACAAACAAAATCCCTAGATCTAAACAAAAACTCAAAGAATATCAAAAACTAAATTTGGAAAAATCAGCAATAAAAGAAATGTAAAGAGAAGAAAACCCTAGATATAATCGAAAATCAAAACAAAAAGATCAAAAATAAAGTCGAAAAATCAAAACACCAAAAATAGAAGAAATCAAACAAATAAGAGAATCAAAATTACCAGAGCTTGGTTTTGCGGAGGTATAGGTTGTGGCGTCGTGGGGTAGTGCGTGGCGGAGGTGGAGGTGGAGGCGGAGCGTGGTGAAGGAGTTACATGGGGCGGTGCGTGGCGAAGGTGGAGGCAGAGCGCGGTGAAGGAGTTACGTGGCGGAGGTGTTGGAGGACAGAGAGAGTTGAGGGATGAGAGAATGGAGAGGAGAGAGAGTAGAGGGATGATCGGATGAAAGAACGAAGAGGAGAGAGTATGGGGATTAAAGAGGATAAGAAAGAATATGAGGTGAGAGAGAATATAAGAGTGTAATACTTCGTATAACAGATTATAAGGTGTTGGTCGGTTAAGTGTTATTGGGCTTTTATTTTTTATTTTTTAAAATTATATTTACCGATTGTCTACGGTCGGTAATGCCACGTAGGCGGTTATTAATTTTGTATCCAAGTCAAAAAAAAAATATTTGACTATATTACCGACTGTCTTACGGTCGGGAAAAATGAAAAACGGACGGTAATTTCTGTCCATTATATACAACGGTCAGCAAAGTTATAAAAATGGTCGGTAAATTGCGTCCTAACAAAAACGGTTGGTAATATGACATTTTCCGACCATTTTTGTGACGATCGGTAAAATCTGTCGTTATTAACACGAATTCTTGTTGTGGGTGTGTTTCAAGGTGGTTTTTTTCTCGCAATTTTCTGGCTGCTTTTGCAGGTGGATGTTGTGATAGGGGCTGTGTTTGGTGGTGCTTCGGGCTTGCTTTCGTGTTGGTTTTTATGACAAATTTTTCAAGTGTTTGTGGTCTTTGGTGCAGCGTGTTTCGGGTGTCTTTTCGTGGAGGTTGTGGCTATTGTGTGTGGAGGTTGTGTGGAAGTTGCGGTTAGTGTGTGTGGAGGTTTGGGTGGTAGTGGTCTTGTGTTTTGCGTGGTGTCTTGGGGTTGTCTATTGTCGGGGAATGATTTTGCTAGTGGGGTTAACTTTGTTAGTGGGGTTGTCATTTGTAGTGCATCTATTTTTCATTGCATTGCGATGGTAGCGTTTGTTGTCAAATTTCATTGCCTTTTTGTGGGTCTTAGCGGGTGTCAGGATGGTGGTGGGCATGGGTTATTGAGGAGTTCTCTGATCCCTCATTTGCGGGGTTGTCATTGTTATGCTGGTGTGTGGGATGTGACTCGAGATTCTCTTACTACAAATTTGAATATTTTTTCTGCAGCTGAGGTGACCTTTCGTCGTATGGGAATTTGTCTTTGTAGAGGTTGTTTTAAGACGCATACTCTTCGTACTTAGTGTCCTCATGGTCGTGGTTCTAGTGCTGTTTTTCTGGACCCACCTGATTCTGGGGTGGCGTTGTTTGTTTTATTCTCTATGGTTTTCAAAATCTGAAACCTCTTCCTTCTGAGCAGTCTATTCCGAGTGCGACTCGTGTACATCAATTATTTTTTGATGTTGCTCTTCTAGATAGTTTATTGTCTAAAYGGTTATGTTCTTTAAAAATCCATCCATCCAAGATGTCGATTGCCTTTTTCACGAGGTTTGATAAACGAGCTCTCGATAAGGTGATTTGCATGCCGAATGACGTCTCTTGTTGGGTTCAATTGCTCGTGTTACCTCTTTATGTCCTAAAAAGGTTTTCTTTAAGGAGTAATTGTCAGTGCACCTCCTCTATCCGGCGACGACGACAAGAAGAGTGTATCTCATCTTCCATTCGTTCTTGGGGTGTGCCTGGTGGATCTGTGCAACTTGTTAAGGACACTTTGGCAAGCGTATCTCCCCCTCTATTGGATTTTGATGACGAGCATGATTTGTCGGAGCGTACTATTAACAGTAAAAGTGAAAGATTTCTGACAGACATTATGCTGCAGTAGTTACAGTTCTTTCCTCCTCGGGTCTTGCTCCTTACAATGATGCTACTCTTGTAGATTTGCAAGCGAAGCACCCCTCCTTTCCGGTGCTTACTTTACCGGATATCCCTATTGATCACCATCTTATTGCCGCTCCACCCATTGTGTTAGAGCAGATTAGGGGCTTTCCGCATGGTACGTCGTGCGGTAGAGATGGCTTGCGTGCTCATTACCTTCTCGATTGCTTGGGTGGTGCTGTTGTTGCTGTTTCTGATGAGTTGGTGGATGCGATTTCTCAGTTCGTTAATCTATTTCTTACTAGGAAGTGCCCTGCTGAGCTGGGAGGATATATTGCCAGTGTTCCTCTTATGCCACTTGTCAAGCCTAGTGGTGATATTCGTCCTATTGTTGTGGGCGCTGTATGGAGTTTCTTTGTCTCTAAGGTTGGGTCTGCTTTAATTGGCCCTCGTTTAGGAAACTATTTAGGAGGTCTCTAGTTTGGGGTTGGGGCTCCAGCCAGTGGTGAGGCCATTCTCCATGCTGCCAATCGTTTGCTTGAGGCTCGTGGGGCCGACGTTGGTCTCTTTATGTTATTGGTGGATTTCAAGAATGCGTTCAATTTAGTTGATCGTTCGACCTTGTTGCGTGAGGTTCTGCTTCATGGTCCTACTCTTTCGCGTAAGGTTTAATTCTACTACTCATCTCCAGCGAGGCTTTATTACGGAGAACACACCTTATGGTCTAGTTGTGGTGTGCAAAAGGGTGATCCACTCAACCCTTTGCTTTTTTGATTTGGTTCTACAGTCGTTGGTGTGTCGTATTAGAGACTCTTATGATTTGTCTCTTAGGCTTGGTACTTGGAAGACGACACTATCATTGGTGATACCTTGGTGGTGGGTCTCCATGTCAATGTTAAGAAGACAGAGGTTTTCTGGCCAACAGAGGACCCACGAAGTCGTCTACATGGTGTCTTTCCTCTGGATATTATTCGGCCTACACAGGGTGTTAAGTTACTTGGTGGTCCTGTCAGTGCAAACTCCTCTTTTTGTAAAGACTTGGTTTCGCAGCGAGTGACGAAAACTATTGTGTTGTTTGATGCTATTGCTCAACTTAATGACCTCCAGTGCGAGTTATTGCTTCTTCGTGCATGTACAGGAGTTTCTAAACTATAATTTGCTATGTGCACATGTTCACCTCATCTTTTTGAAGCGGCCCAGTTATCTTTTAACGTGGCTCTTTGGGGTTCTTTGGAGCGTATTGTGACTGCTTCGGGGCCTTGTTTTCGGGACTGGCAATGGCGGGTTGCCACCTTACCATTTGCTTATGGTGGATTGGGTGTCTACATCGCAGATGATGTCGGACACTATGCTTTCCTCGCGTCCTGTTTGCAGTCTGTTGGTTTACACGATTCACTCCTACGACTTTCAGGTGTTGTTGGTCCGGGACCGACCTTTGTTGATGCACTTGGTGTTTTCAATAAGACCGTGGAGACTGACCTTCTTGGTCGCCTTAGTGAGATCGTTGCCCCCAACCTCATGAAAAAATTGGCAGATATATATTTCAAAAAGGTTACTGCTGATGCGGAATCCACCTTCTCCTTATCTTCACGTCAAGTTGCTCTATGGAAATCCCAGCAGGGCGATTACTCCTCGGATTGGTTATGGGCAGTCTCGATCTCGAGATTCAGCTAGACTATGAACGATAAGACTTATCATTCGGTGCTTTAATATCGGTTGGGTGTTATGTTGTTCTTAGTTTCGACGCCGTGCTCTGCTTGCTCGCGGGTTTTTGATGGTGACATCTTCGCTGATCATGTCGTGTCTTGTGCTGGGATTGTGGGTATTAAACATCGACATAATGTTGTATGGGATACCCTTGCTGATATTTTTTATCGATCCGGGATTTCCGCCCGCAAGGAGGTTGATGTTGGGCTGACTAGTGGGAGTGACGGTGCTCTTCGTCCTACGGATATTTTACTCTAGTCATGGTACGACGGCCTTGATGAGTGTGTATACCTGACTGGGTCTTCCGCTTTGACGCAATCCGGGTTGTCTGACTTCGTTCCAGGTCGTGCGTTGGGGGTTGCTGCGCTGCGAAAGTGGAAGAAGTATGCGGCCTGTTGTCGGGTGATTGGTTACGGTTTCCTTCATTTTTCCTTCTCCTCTTTAGGGGAACTAGAGAAGATGGCTGTTTCTTTGTTGAAGCGGGTTCAGGCGTACTCGACAGCTCAGAACATTCGGGCACGTGCATATGCTCACATCTTCAGCAGGATCGGGTTCGCTATAGTAGGAGGAGTGGGGGCCTAGCTTGTTTCTCTACTCCCCTCCAACTTCTTGTAGTTCGCTTGATCTTTGTAGTTTGTTCAGCTTGTAACGTTTTGGTGTTTTTCAATAATAATAATAATAATAATAATAATAATAATATAATAATAATAATAATAATAATAATAATAATAATAACAATAACAATAACAATAATAATAATAATAATAATAATAATAATTATTATTATTATTATTATTATTGAAAAAAACGAACGGCTCTTTCTCTCTCTAGACCCTCTCTAGGGTTTCTCCATTTCTGAGTTTCCTTTTGGGTGAAGCCATGGCTAAAACTTGATCCCAAAGAGGAAGAAAGGGTCAGGCTTTGCAATCGAAATAATCTCACGCTCAAAAGACTGCTAGTCACAAAAAATCGATGGGTACCAAGCATCATGGGCAGGATATGGCGGTTGCTCCCACCATTGGTGATGCTTGGGTTTCGGATTTGGAAGTCAGCTCGGAGGAAGAGGAATTTGGGGAGATTTTCTCTCCTAGATCGTCCCTTCAATCGATTCAACAACAAGCTCGATTGCGCGTTCAATTCTCGGATGTTATGCAGTTTCAGGCGAAGCAGGGGATGCGTTCTGGTACGCTGGTGGCTGCTCCGTCGACGGTGGTTGCGCCGGTTCCTTCTGGGCCTAAGGTAATTCGATCCATTAATTTTGACATTGCTGATAATGGGGATTCTCCTCAGCTAAACCCTAACTCTTGACTTGCGAGAACTCAATCGAACTGGGCTACTGTTCTGGTGAGCACTATAGCTACTGTTCCGGTGTCTACTGTACCATTGGATACCGTTCCGATGACCTCTGTTCCTTTGGCTAATGTTCCAGATGCTGCTATGAATAATGCTTCTATGCCTAAATCTGCTATGACTAATTCAGCTCAAATTTACCCTAATTGTGCTATGACTAAAAATGTATCTAAACCACAAATTGACATTATTGAAATTAATGATGAGCTTCTTTTTTGGGATACAATGGTGGTTTGCTTTATTGTGGGTGCCAAACCGCCTCCATTGGTGGTGGAGGGTTTCATTAAGCGTATTTGGGGTAAATTTGGTGTTGATGTGGTGGCTCCGATTGGTAATGGGGGTCATGTTGTTCGCCTTTTGGACCAAGGAGGGGTTGATCAAGCTCTTAGGGGATTTTTCAGCTTTTACAGAAAACCTATGATTGTGAAGAAATGGCATCCTGATGATGGTGCCGTTGACACAACTCTCAAATCTCTTCCTCTTTTGGGTGCAACTTCCTGAGCTCAATGTGAAATATTGGGGTGTTTCTTGCCTTACTAAATTGGAGGGTGGCATTGGCACTTTTGTGAAGGTGGATGAATATACTGCTTCGAAGAAACGACTCAAATATGCTAGGATTTTGGTGGAGGTCCAAGTGGATCAGAATATGCCCGATTCTTTTGAATTTATTAATGAACATGGGATTGAGGTTACACAAAAGATTCACTATGAATGAAAACCTGTGCTATGCTTAAAGTGTAAGAAGCTAGGACATGAGGAGGCTCATTGCCGATGAAAGCCCAAGCAAATGTGGAAACCTAAGGTGGTTGAGGCCAATGCACCTAATCCTAAGCCATTGGACTCTATGTATGGGGTTGATTACCATGCTCCCAGGGATGCTTCTAAGGGGCCTGAGTAGCAACCCATCATTGATGTACACCCCTATGGGTTTCAACTAGTCTCTAAAGGGGGCAAATCTGCATCTAGGATGCCTGCACCCACTCCTGTCACCAATCAATTTTCAGCTTTGGATGATCCTGATTTACCTGGTCTTTCTTTTGTTCTGGGGTAGCTTTGGCTTGCATGGGAGATGATTCTAGGGGGATGACACCCCCATCCCCCATGGATAATCTGCTTTTTTGGAACACTAGAGGGCTCAACAGGAGGGATAAGCAGATGCAGGTGAGACATTTAGCACTCACCAATAATGTGAAACTGTTGTATCTTCTAGAAACCAAGGTCAAGGCTCGAGGTTTAGGGGCTTTGTACTTTACTATTTGTCCTGGATGGTGTATTACAAGCAATATTCCTTGGAATGGCAAGGGTAGAGTGGTCCACTACAAGAATTTTGTGTAAGGCCGACCGAAATTATCGACCGAAGAAAACTCGGTCGGTAATACCGACCGACACCAACCGCAGTTGGTCGGTGATTTTTACCGACCGAATATTCGGTCGGTGTTACCGACCGATTTGTACATCGGTTGGTGTACCGACCGAACAATCGGTCGGTAAATCCTTTGATATATAATCCTCACTCCGCAATTTTAATTTAAAAAAAAAACAATTTCCCAATCGATTGTGAAAGACAGACCGAAGGAAAAAATCGTGTTGGCGTGAGTAAACGTATCCTTGTGATATATAAGTCCTTAGCGTTCCGCTAATTTCTCTTGTTGAATAGTATTAAATAAAAAAAGCAATTTTCCAGTATGCAAAGAACCTCGGGTATCGGAGTTCTTTTTCGGTCGAGATCGTAATACTAGCAATTGCAGGGTCGTATGATTTGATTTTAAATCGGGTCGGGTGACTCATTGGATTGTTGCCACTTGTATCAGTGTTTTAATTTTAAAAAAAAGGGAATTATAAGGATTTACTGACGGCGACCATTTTCAATTGCGAAACAAGAACAATTCTCTCATTTCGATACCGGCTCACAACTCACAACCTCATTCGAGTTACCTCACACTCACAACCCTCTCTCTCTGGCGTCACTTTCTTCCGGCGAACTCTCTCCGGCGACGATTCTCCCTCCACTCCGGCGTCACTCTCCGGCGTCATTTCTCGTCTCCTTCCTTTTCTCTTTCTCTTCTCCCTCTCTCTTCTCTCTCTCTTTCGCTGTGTCGTTGCGCTGCGGCTGTGCGTTGGTTGCTCCCACTCCTCGCCAGCCACTACTTGCTTGTCCGCCACTCCATCACCATGGCCACTCCTTGCACGTGCGCACTCCTCGCCGCCGCTGCTGCTGTTTAGGGTTTGAATTGTGCGTGGTATGATTTTGTTTATGTTATTCTGGTATCACTCTTTCTTTCTTTCTTCTGTTAATCTTTTGTGTGTTTTTTTAATTATTATTTAGTGGTTGTAGTGAGCGATTGAATGAAGCTTACTGTTGTTAATTGGGTTTTGATGATCGATCTTGTGTGTTCTAGTTAATGTACTTGTTTTTCAATTCTCTCTTTTAATTTCTGGATTGAATGTATGTTCAAATTTTTCAGTGGTTTATGATTGCTCAATGTTTGATGAATTTTGAAGTTTCTTTGATGTACTTGTTAATTGAATGTTAATTTTGGGATTTAAGGATGTAATGTTAATATTAATGAGTGTAATTGAGGTTTTGGTTACTGATATGATGTCAAATTACATGATTCTTGGTACATAATTGCTCCTAATTTAGTTTTATAAATGTTGATGATTGCATGATAAAGTTCTGCTTTGGAATTCTATGGTTTTGGTGTCATTGTTGATTGTCTGACTGCCTTGGCGTATTTCTTATTACTTAGTACCTGGTTTTTAAGATTTGTAATTGATTGTTCTTAAATATCTTGATGATTGCATAACAAAGTTCTGTCTAGGAGATGAGGTACTATGATTTTGGTGTCATTGTTGATTGGTCCGACTGTGGTTGCGGTATTGCTTATGACTTAGTAGCCAGTTTTGTGAGATTTGTAATTGATCGTTCTTTACTCGATGTATTTGGCATGATTTAATTGAATCAAGTACTGTGTCTTGATTTTTAGATGTATGTTGACAGTAGTTTTAGAACAACATGATAGTGGATTTTATATGTTTTTTTAGAGAATATTGTTTCGCAATTTTAGGGCTAATTTAGCTCTTAGAATTTTAGAAGATAATATGTAAGGTCATAAGGGCTTTCACTTGTTAAGCACTTGTATTTTGGTAGATAATGATGAACTCAAGAACTTGTTTAATATCTTGTATTTCAACCTATTTTTCTGTCAAAAGAACTTTTAGCAAAACTTAAAATATGACCTGACTTGGTGAGTAATGATGATGTGAACTAGATTAAAAAAAGCCAATCATTCCAATAGATTTAGTTTTTTCCTGTTCTGACATCGATTTGTCATCGAGTCATGGGATGCCTCGGATGATTTTGATTTTTAATAGTGGTATGAGCATGGGATGATTGGTCTGCATGTTACGACTTGGAATTCTTGTTCTGCGTTTAGGGGGTGGGGTGGTTAGGGAGGGGGTTGGTGGCGGCGGTAGAAAAATGGTGATGTTGCTCAAACGTCAGAAAGTCATGTATATATGCATCAATCTTGATCTTTCTGAAGTCTCCAGGTGTGCGGTAAGTGGCAATCGAAGGATTAAGGAATTTAAAGGAAAATGTCTCTCAAATTAAAAGTGTAATTGATAGAGACTTTTAGAATGATGGATTTGAGGATGATGATGATGGATGATCATTCATGCTCATTGTGAATATAAGATAGACTTCCTCATTGGAGACTCTGTGCACTTCTTGAGTGATAGTTGTGATATTACTGGTGTAGGATAAAGATTAGTTCCATTATGGTCATTGATGGATGTGAATTTTGAAGTCTGCAGACGGCGCTCTGCATAATCTGTTCTTATTTGAGTATAATTCATGGTTTTTGGCTGTTTGATTGATGTGTGTTCTTTTGTAACATTTTCTCTAAAGATTAAACATGGAATGTATGTGTAAGTAACTTGCTATGGTAATTCAACTCAAAATCATCTAACTTCAGATTGTGTATTTTAGGAAGATGATCATTTAGTCAGTTAGTCTCCATGATGTTAGTGTCAGGTAATCCTGAGTGGTGAGTGTTATAATGGGTTCATCCACTATGTAAGTCTGCAATGAAATACACACCAAAGTTATAAGCTATTTGTAGCCAGAGTTCTGATTTTAATAATTTACTTTGTATTAGGCCAAGAAATGTATTCTGATTTGCCTGCGAGTTTGTGTTGCGTTAATTTCATGTGTTTTGGTCGGTAGTGTTGCTTTTGCAATCGTGTGTTCTTGTGTAGGTCAATGTCTGCGGGATTTTCAAAACGTGGAAAAGTGCTCACGCGCAGAGCGATCGGGATATATGGATGTCCGTGACTAACAAAATTTCCTAGCTCTGTGGTCTTAGGCTTAATACTATTAATCCACAGAGTAAGAAACCAGTAATGGTAGGAAATTCTTGTCCTTTTGGCTCTAACCAATCGAAGTTATTTTCGTTCCTTAGTTTTCCGACATTGCTTCCCTTGTTATTGATTCACTATCATATATCCTGTCTTCAATATTGTTGTATTCTGTTTAAACTATGTCGAATTTTGAGCATGTAGTGCTAGAAGAACAATTTTTTTTGGGTGGTATTAATCTGAAGAGGAGATTGCAACATCTCATTTGTGAATATATTCCAGGCATCATCATAATGGCCATACTCCCTGATTTTGTGACCACAATCGTCGATTTTGCATCTTGCTCAACTCGTCATTTTTCAAACCAACTATTGGGAGAATAACCGCTGATTTTTGACTTCTTGAGTGGGATGACAGGAATGGCATTTACTCACTTGCATTCGTTCTGATAGTTTGAATGAACTTTTTTTTTCAACAACGATAGTGCCATTGGTGGTAGTACCCATGCATTCACCTGTTATGACAGCATTGGTTATTCTTGGAATATCCAGGATGTAGAGAGGACCTTTCACCGTTTACAAAGTTTTTTCTAGTGAAATAGAGTGAGAAATGAAGTTATAAAACCTCTTTGCATTGGAATTGACAAAGGGAAGCACCTGTGCATTAAACACGTTAAAGTGATTGTAGGCATAATATTGTTGGTGGTGCTAATATCAACATTAGCTTTCATCGGCACTTTGATTTACCTTGGCGGTTTGGTTGCAAGTGCAGATTTTAGATTATTCAGCAGACATATGCTCTCAGATAATTTGTTAGATTTAATAATATGGGGATTTTGTTCTGTTAATTATTGTTTTAGTTAGTGTTGAATTTTTGTGAATTGCATTTTTGATCAAGGCAAGCGTTGTTAGAAAGTTGTCATGAACAACTTTCTAAGAGGCTCTTGAATTTTTTTATCAGCGATATCACCACCCTCAACGTATTTACTCGAGACCGATTATTTTCGGCGTAAAAGTCAAAATATACAATATTGACTTTTACCTGACCGAATTTCCGGTCGAAGGGGCAATTTGTAGAATAAAAAAAAGTAATTTGCAGTGAATACCAAGACCAGAAAAACCGGTCGTAGGGGCAATTTTAATTAAAAAATAATAATAATGGAGTGAATACCGACTGAAATAGTCGGTCGGTAAAGGAGAATTTTTAAATTAAAAAAATAGTTGGGGTGATTACACGACCGAAGTTCTCAAATCGGTCGGTATATGAAGGGACCGACCAGAGCGTTTCCGCTGAGTCAGCCTATCGGTCGGTAAACCCATTGTCCCTTCCTCCACAAATGGAGGGAAAAATTGGATTCCGACGATTTGTCGGTCGGTATAACGTTCGAGACGGGCGGGTGTATTTCATTTCCCGATCGTTTGAAAATTGGTCGGTTAAAGGTAGCGTCCGACCGACCTATCGGTCGGATGTGTTCGAGCACTGCTACCAATTTTTCCTCCAAAAAATGGGGTTCGGGATGTTCGGTCGGTAATTGGTCGGTAAATCGTTCGGTAAACCCTTACCGACCGATTATCGTGTCGGATAATCCTTTTGGATTACCGACGAATGTATTTCGACACACGATTACCGACGCGTAATCGGTCCGGTAAACACCTGTTACGCTGGACCGATAATTTCGGTCGGTAATTACGTGGTCGGTCCGAAGCCAATTTTCTTGTTGTGGTCCTAGCTTGGGATCCCAAACGTTTTCAAGTGGATATTAGATTTTGCTCTGATCAGTGTGTGCATTGTTATGCTGTGATTCCTCAGACTCAGAAGGGTTTTTTCTGTACCTTTGTTTATGCCCAAAATGCTCGGGAGAATAGGTTGCGACTTTGGGATGATCTCATTTCCCTTGCTAGGGATATACTGGAGGCATGGCTTATTTGTGGTGATTTTAATACTTGCTTATCTAATGAAGAGAGATCTGCTCCTATGGTGGACAAAAGAGGTATGACTGAATTTTGGTCTTGTATGACTGCTTTATCAACGGAGGATGTCAAATTTTCTGGTAGATTTTATACATGGACTAACAAGCAAGATGGGGATCAACGATTGTTTACAAAGATTGATCGGGTTTTGGCCAATGCACACTGGACTCATTTATTTGATACTGGAGAGGTTACCTTCCTGCCAGAAGGTACTTTTGATCACACCCACGGTTTGCTTAGATGCTATAAAGATGCCCCAGGTTTGAAGCCTTTTCGTTTCTTTAACATGTGGACTCAACACCCCCAGTTTTGCTCTATTGTTCAAAAGCACTGGAACACTTATATCCCGGGACATACTATGTTTAGAATTTGTCAAAGATTGAGGAACATGAAGGGTGACCTCAGGATCTTGAATGAATCTATGTTTGGTGATGTGGTGGGAGCTAAGAAAATTGCCTATGCCGCTTTGTTGAAGTGTCAGGCTGCTTTGCTTGAGGACCCTAGTAGTTCAGTTTTGAAACAGCTGGAAACCACAAGTGCTCTTGATTACAAGGAGGCTCATCAGCATGATCTTGCCTTTTTGAGACAAAAAGCTAAACTAGATTGGATAGTTTCTGGTGATGAAAATACTAAGCTCTTCCACAATGCTTTGAAAACCAGGACAAGTAGGAACATAATCAATACTGTTTAACAAGTTAATGGAACTTGGCTCACTGATCCTACAGAAGTGTGTGCAACTTTTGTGTCCCATTTTACTTCCTTCATGTAAGGAAGTGTTAGTGTCTCTCCTATCCGGATGAAAATTAGGGATCAAGGACCTCTTCTTTCTACCAGCATGCACCAGCAACTTAATCTTGATTTTTCTAATGAGGAGATCAAACATGCTTTCTGGTCTGTCCCTGTTGACAAAGCACCAGGCCTTGATGGTTATGGGAGTGGTTTCTTCAAGGCTACTTGGAGTTTTATTGGTGTTGAGGTGTGCCAAGCTGTGAGAGACTTTTTTCTCAATGGTAAGCTCCTGAAATTTGTTGGTTCTGCTTCTATTTCTTTGATTCCAAAATGTGCTTGTCCCTCAAAGGTGACGRATTACAGGCCCATAGCTTGTTGCTCTATGCTCTACAAAGGTATTTCTAAGCTTCTTTGCAGCAGATTAAAGACTGTTCTACCTTCCTTGATCTCACAAACACAKGGTGCTTTCATTGAGGGTAGGAGTATTATTCATAATATTCTTGTCTGTCAGGATCTAGTGAAACATTATGCAAGGCAGAATACTTCTAAGGAATGTTTGCTGAAGGTTGATCTCCAAAAAGTCTATGACACCATAGAGTGGGATTTTCTTGATTCTTGGATGCAGGCTCTCCACTTCCCACTTCTTACCTCATTTCATCATGATCATCATGGCTTGTGTTAAATCTGCTAGCTACTCTTTGTTGATTAATGGTACTTGTCAGGGTTTCTTTCATGCTAATAGAGGGTTGCGACAGGGTGATCCCCTCTCCCCACTCCTCTTTGTGATTTGTATGGAGTATTTAACCCGGACTTTGCAATATGTGGGAAAGAAAAAGCTTTTTAAGTTCCACTTTAGATGCAAAAACCTTCAGTTGAAACACTTATGCATTGCTGATGACTTGTTTGTCTTCTGTAAGGGGGAACAAACAAGTATTCGACTTCTTCTCCAGGCTCTGAAACATTTTGAGAAGGTTTCTAGTCGTCAAGCTAATACTTCAAAATCAGAGTTGTATCATTCCAATATGGATAGTGCTACAGTGGCATTGATGTGTGAAGCTTCAGGTTTTAAGCTTGGGTCATGGCCTTTCAGATATTTGGGAGCTCCCATTTGTAATAGAGCCCTCAGACTTAAAGATTGTGGGCAACTTCTCGAAAAGATATGAGTGCTAGGATACGCTTATGGCAGAGCAAACATCTTTCTTTTGCAGGCATACTTCAGCTGGTGAATGCTGTTCTGATGAGTGTATGCACTTATTGGATGCAAATCTTTGTGCTTCCTGCAGGTTTACTGCATCAAATTAATGCTGTTTGTAGGAACTTTTTGTGGCATGGTGTAGCTGACACCTCTAAACCTRGTTCAGTTAATTGGGAAAATGTCTGCAAATCTAAGAAGCATGGTGGTCTAGGTGTGAGGAACATCATGTTATGGAACACTCTGGCTATTACTAAGCTAATTAAGCAGATTGGAGAACATCAGGACAACTTATGGGTTAAATGGGTTCATTGTATTTATATTCAAGGCAGCAACTGGTGGGAGTAAATGCCTAAGAGCACTGCTAGTTGGATCTGGAGAGCTCTTTGTAAGGCTAAGGAGAAATTGATACCTTGGTTAACTCAAGGTTGGTGGCCTTCA
>SNQN01008666.1:0-17286 GCA_008642245.1 Bassia scoparia | reverse complement strand
TTGGGGCTTATTAGCCCCTCGGGAGTCTTCAATTATCGAGGCTTATCAGCCCCTCGGGGCTCGGCCAACTTGGGGCTTATTAGCCCCTCGGGAAAACTACAGTCATCAGGACTTACCGATCCATCGGGACATATTAGCCCCTCGGGGTTCGATAAACCCGRGGCTTATTSGYCCCTCGGGGTTACATCATGGGGCTTATTAGCCTTCACTGGGCAATGACATGGGAAGTCGACCCCCCTCACCGAGGGGCTACACTTAAACTAAACAAACCACCGCCTAGGTGACCTTCCCCTATCGGGAACACCGTATCAGCATGATCGTTGGTCTGTGACCTTCGAACAATCAGTCTGACCGGGTACCTTCAGCCTTGTAGGCTTGAGAGGCGCATAACCAGACCAAGAAGGWTGAGCATGGTTYTGCTTRACACCTAACCTCCCTCGGTCCTCGGTATAAGTATCAAGCGTGAGGCTAATTGTCCCTGTCCAATGGCCAGGTGCCACGTGGCACCCAGTGGGTCCCACCTTAACCCAAAAGGGGAGGACATGTGGGCCCCACGTACTTACATAATAAAGGTACCCTCAGTAGGGTACACTTGGCAGTGTCAAGAGACAAAGTCTGGCACATACAACACTTCTGTCCCACATTGGGAAAATCACCACAGTCAACCTCACCAAACCTTATAAAAAGGGAGTTGGTGAGCCCACTCCAGGTATCTAATTCTGAACCCACTGAGAATAGTCTAGTGTCTATATCTAGCTTGCTCGACCTTCAGTTAGGTCTCTTTGYTGACTTAAGCATCGGARGGGCTTTTCYCGGAGATCCCCGGGTTAGTCACCTTTGCTTGTTTTGCAGGTTAACCGGAAGAGACCAGTGTTCATTCWCAAGACGTTGACGGAAGCACGTGCGTGCCAGCTGTCATCCCCAATCTTTATTACTCACCCTAATTTTCCATTGTATTCTTTGTAAGTTCCTTGAACACGAACATTTATAATCATCATCAAAACCTAATATATCATTCAACACTAGCTATTGTTGCTGCTGAAATGAGGGGCAGAGATATGAAGCCGATTAACATGTTGTTCTCTCCATTGTTGGTTTTGTCTTTTTTTTTTTTACAACAAGTAGTGGGTACATCATCATTCGGGGTTCGTTAAAATGCAAAGACTTCATTAAACATAATTCATGCATGATACGCTTAACAAAGGTTTTTTTTTTTTTTTTTTTTTGAAGATCTAACAGAGGTAATTGTGTAAAAATATAACATTTTATCTCTGTGAAATGAAATTGACTAGCAACATATTTTTGCATTCCAATTTGTTAAATRTAATAATAGGTCTTTATGTTGTTATGTAACCAAAATCTTGTTAGACTTTGGAGAGCTGATTCAGAAATTGTATGTGCTCCGCCACATAAGAACTGTACTGCTCCAGTGCGTATCACGTATGAACTTGTAATTTTTCTTGGATGTTAAAAAATCAAGAATACTTATTTTTTTGTAAGAACTCAAGAATAGTTCTAATTTTTGTTAAGAACTCAAGAATACGTGCAAGTATTGTTGGATGAAAGCCAATTGTAGGATCTTTTGACGCACATCCATTTGAAGCAACATGGCGCGTCATTGATAGTGTAATACGAGAATGCTCAACTATATTGTCATTGATGATACGAGAATGCTCAACTATACTATTTTGTTGTAATATAAAGGACACGATTGTATGAAATTTAAACATCTTCGTTAGTATGCTACTAAAGATATTTTGTTTTAAAATGAAATTCAAATTTTGCACTTGACTATATATTCAATATGGGTATTTGCACAAGGAATTTGGTGCCCAAAAGACGAGCGGGGATCTAATGAAGATGAATTTTGAACAAAATTATGAAACATCTCGATTGTTGGTTTTCTTTTGCTGGATGTAAAAATTTAAGTTCAAATGTGGGTCTGTAATTAACGTTAATTTTAGATCAGATTGATTGATTTGCTGATTTGTGAATTTTTTTGGGGTTCAATTGTGGATGACTAATGAGTCAATGAATGAACAAACATTTAATGTATTATGTTTCTTGTCGTATTAGTATGACACTTGTTCTAGACAACTATGCTCCATATATTTACATGATTTACTGCTATTTTTGTTACGTAAGGTAATTAGTATTAATATGTTAGTAGTTTGTTTCTTTCTATAAAACATTGTCTGAGCATGAACATAGTATAGATAATTGCTAGAGATAGTAAGATTTGTATATTATTTGTTTAATATTGTCACGTGGAACGCGGCGCGTGTGCGCGCACCGTGTGCCACTAGTATATATAAAAACAGAGATCGAAGGACAAATATGGCATTCACTCGTAGCTGATATCTATCCTCTACTAAAACCTTTATTTTAAAATAATAATCTACCATCAGTACGTGCATGGAATGGATGAAGTCTACGTGATAAATCATGATACATGTTTACATCCAAGCTAAGTTGGATTTTCATTTATATTTGACGAGAAGCTAAGTTGGATTTTAATTAATAGCTTAGGTTGGGGTTTTAGACATGACGAGTTGACGATGTTAGATGAGAATGTTTGCCGTGCCTCCATTCATCATTGATAATCAAATATATATACAATCCCATTAGGGTAAGACTAAGGCTATACATGTAAATAAGAGTAATATATAAGGTCTTTAGCTTAATGAAAATATTTACATATTTACATATTCTATCACTCCCCCGCAGTCTTAATGGGAGGGCCACGGACGTTGAGACTGGCCCGAAAATCATCAAATAAAACATGAGGGAGRCCCTTTGTAAAAATGTCAGCAATCTGATAGCGTGACGGAACATGTAGAACACGAACCGCGCCACGCTGAACCTTTTCACGGACAAAATGAATATCCATCTCAATATGTTTAGTGCGCTGATGTTGGACAGGATTCCCAGACAGATAGATAGCACTAACATTATCACAGTAAACAAGAGTAGCTGTAGAAATGGGACAATGAAGTAATGCCATGTTGACTTAGGTAACAACAGGGAGGAGAGTGAGGGGTGACGGGAGAAGGAGAGGAGAGAGGAGGCGGACTGAGACACGTCTGTGAGGAGGGGTATAAGGCCCATGGTTTGGGCCGAAGAAGGAATGGGAGAGCGGGGTTTGTTTGTGTTGGAGGGCTGGATTGGGCTTGTGGAGAGAGGGGTTGATTGATGAAGTCATGCATTTGATAATATATTAAGAGGGGATGGAGCATCATCTAGAAAATCGTATGAAGTTGTACTAGGAGTATAGAAAGTAGAATAGGAAAAGAATTCTCATCAAACACACATGTCGGGCTACAATGATTTTGCGACTGGATAAATCATAGCACTTATAACCCTAATGATTGGAAGGATAACCAAGAAAAATACAAGGAGTGGAGCGAGATTGAAGTTTATTTATTGGGAGAAGAGAGAAGGGAAGGCATAAGCACCCAAAATCCGGAGATGAGAGTAGGAGGGTACTTTTGATACATAATTTCAGTGGGAGACTTAAAATCAAGGAGCTTAGAGGGTAGAATGTTGAGAAGATAGGTAGCCATTTGTAAGCATGGTGCCAAAAAGTAGGAGGAAGGGACGCATGAGCAACAAAGTACGTACAATATTATTTATGATTGAATTTTGCGTTCGGCTTGCATTTTTGTGGAGATGTGTTGGGCAAGAGAAACGAAAAGACATGTCATATTGATTACAAAATTTGAGAAATGGAGAATTTTTGAATTCGGTACATTGTACATTGAGAATTGATGTCGCGCTCAAATTGTGTGCGAATATAGGTACGGAAAATCAAGAAAATTTTATATAACTTCAGATTTGTGAGTTAGAGGAAAGTCCATAAGAATTAGAATAATCATCCAAGAATAAAACATAATATTTGTGTCCTAATGAACTGAGAATGGGAGAAATCCATAAATCACAGTGAAACAATATCAAAAGGACATAGTAGTATAAGAAGTAGAATTAGAAAATGGCAATTTAATCATTTTACCCAACGGACAAGAATTACAAAAATTATTTCGAGCCTGATTACATTGAATCAAGTTTTGAGTACGTAAAGAACTTAAAATGACATCTCCGGGATGACCTAGGCGGGAGTGCCAAATACTAGGAGAGATAGCAGCATAAGTAGATGGAATGGAAGAAGAATGGCTTGAAAATGTCGGAGAAGGTAGAGGTCACCGAGCTCCACATCTAATTCGAAGGGATAGCAGTAAAGCCGTGGCGGCAGCGGCGGTGGAGTTTCATGGTCTTTCTTGAAGTTCAGCATCGCGCGAAGTCTCGAAATTCGGACATGGTTTGAGATGTTGAATATCGGCTATCGAAGGCACATCATTGTAGTCATCACCAGACCACGTAACAAGCGGGAACCATTTGTTCATCGATTACGTCGAACCAACATTACGAAGATTATCGGCAAGAGTTTAATTTTGGTACAATATTCTTGAACCCCATGAAACTGGTCAGCCGGACGTTAGACAATTGAGTGTCATATTGTAAGGCCGAGCGATTTGTTACCCTGAAACAAACGTTCCAAGCGGTTCCAAGTCTCCAAAGCAAAGTCATCGAGGATAGAATTGTATTGAGAAGGTTCGGAGAAACAATACCGTAAAATGGGCGGACAAGATCGTCAACTGTTTCCAAGGAATCAAAGCAGGGTAACTCCTCTTCAGTCTTAGGAGTCGAATCATCCTTCGGTTTGGGAGGCGCCGGAATAATATGACTGATGACAAGTATGTACGGCAATGGAGGCGAAACAACGTCGACAATTGTTGTATTGAGTACCGATAGTCAAAGAAATAATAGGGATGTGAGTACGAATATTGGTGACGGTTGTAGCCGGATGAATTTTAGAGATTTCCACCATTGTTAGAGACTAGAAGGTAGAGAGTAGAGAAAACAAAGGGTCAAAGAAGAGAGCACAGTATGCGGCTAGGGTAAAGGATCGAAGGTATTGATAAATCAAAAGRATTAATTGTACGAAGCGAAAAGGAAGATGACTCACATTAGTTGTAGCGTTCTAGACATGATGCATCGTAGTTTGTAAGCTGCAATGTGAGTAATTAATTATGCTTAATTACCTAATGTGCTTAATACATAAAAACRATGTTACAACTTCTGAGTCCCATATTGATAAWTCAAAAGGATTATACTTTATTTATAATAGCAAATCTAGCATTATAGATTATAGTTGCACTTGTTAGGCCATCCCGTTTACAAAAGACATAAAAGGACATATTTACAATGGATATTTCCCTAGAAACAAAAAACATAAAGGACATAGTTACAATGGACATTTCCCTAGAAACAAAAGACATAAAATGATATAATTATATGGGACATTGTGGCTAAGTGCAACTGCACCATCTCTCATAGATGGTTAGCTTTTTTAACAACACTTATGCCGCAGTCTTAATCTCCCCCTACCTATGGTCAGCATCTTTGTTGCATAATAAGCTTAGAAGTCCCGCATTGCTGAATAATTACGACTTATCTATATAGTTGTGCCGTTCTAACGTCATCCTAATATAATGTTTAATTTTGTTCAGGCCCGGTTCGAAACAAATTAAGTGTAAGGGTCAAATATTAAAAATAAGTTCAGTTCAATAGAAATAAGTTTTGTTCAATAAAAATCAGTTGAYGAGAACAGTACTTTACTCATATGAATTGTTATACCAATCAAATTCAATGGTACTGTATGCCTAAAAATAGCGCAGGCAAAAGCCTGACACGAACAATATTTGGAAAATTTAAAGCGGATTAGGTTTGAAATTTTTAACACAAAAAATTAAATGAGTTAACACGAACACATCTTGAAATTAAAATGGATTGAGTTAAGGTCAAGGATTTTTGACACAAACACGAAYCCGACCAGACACATTTGCCAACGCTCCCTAAAAAACAAGCTAAGACTTATTCTTTTAGATGATATTAAATTATTGATATGGACCACTAATAATGGGGCGAATAATACACGATAGCAATCCGTCTTGCGTAGATTAGGTTCACGATAACTTTATTGTGAATCCAAAATAACTCACGTGACTATTATCCATCTATATTCTTACTTTAAAGTACTTATCTTGATTCTCATGATAGCAATCCGTCTTCACTCCCTAGGCTATTATATTAATAATTACGAGTGGTACAATTTGATTTCATTATATTTATTTTGAACTCGAAATTTTAATATCATTAACGAAAGTAACCCCATAAYCTTAGAAAATTCTCAAATCTATAAATTCTTTTAACATGAAATTTATCATCACAAAACGCTCTCTAAATTTTAATGTGGGACRACACTACCCCTCAATTCAGAAAACCGAAACAATAAGGAAACGGAACGGAAGGAGTTTCCATATGAAACAAATTGATATCCCATATTCCCATGCATGCATAATTAGTTATTTACTGTCAACTTGTCAAGTTAGTAACAAAAAGAGATGAAGCAAATATTGWCTTTTATTAGTTAACGTTGATGATCAACTCGTGCAATCAATTCCCTAGGATTAATAATAGCGGGTGGTACAATTTGATTTCATTATTATATTTATTTTGAATTCGAAATTTTAATATCAATAACGAAAGTAATCCCATAATCTTAGAAAATTCTTAAATCATATAAATTGTTCAATCTGGAATTTATCATTACAAAAACGCCTCTAAATTCAATGGAACAACACTACCCCTCAATTCAGAAAACCGAAACAATTATGAACGAACGGAAAGATCCATATGAAACAATTATATCCCATTATTCCCATGCATGCATAATATTATTTACTGCAACTTGTCAAGTAGTAACAAAAAGAGATTAAGCAAATATGTCTTTATTAGTTAACGTTGATGATCAACTCGTGCAATCAATTCCCTAGGATTAATAATAGCGGGTGTACAATTTGATTTCATTATTATATTTAACTTTGAATTCGAAATTTTAATATCAATAACAAATAATCCATATCTTAGAAATTTTAAATCTATAATTTCAATCATTATCATTACAAAACCCCGCTAAATTTCAATGTGAACAACACTACCCCTCAATTCAGAAAACCTAAACTAATAAGGAACGAAACTGAAGCGATATCCATATGAAACAAATGATATCCCATATTCCCATGCATGCATAATAGTTATTTACTTTCAACTTGTCAAATTAGTAACAAAAGAGATGAAGCCAAATATTTATTTTATTATTAACGTTGATGATCAACTCGGCAATCAATTCCCTAGATAATAATACGGGTGGTACACATTTGATTTCATATATATATTATCTTGAATTCTAAATTAATATCAATAACGAAAGTAATCCATATCTTAGAAAATTTAAATCTATAAATTGTTTCAATTGTGGATTTATCATTACAAAAAGTCTCTAAATTTCAATGTGAACAACACTACCCTCAATTATCAGAAAACCGAAACAATTAGGAACGCGGAACGGAAGGAGTTATCCATATGAAACAAATTGATATCCCATATCCCATGCATGCATAATTAGTTATTTACTGTCAACTTGTCAAGTTAGTAAAAAAAGAGATGAAGCAAATATTTCTTTTATTATTAAACGTTGATGATCAACTCGTGCAATCAATTCCTAGATTAATAAAGCGGGTGGTACAATTTATTTCATTATTATATTATTTTGAATTCGAAAATTTAATATCATAACGAAAGTAATCCATAATCTTAGAAAATTTAAATTTATAAATTTCATTGGATATTACATTACAAAAACGTCCCTATAATTTCAATGTGAAACAACACTACCCCATCAATGCTTTAGGAAAACCGTAAACAATAAGGAAACGAACGAAGAGTATCCTATGAAACAAATTATATCCCATATTCCCATGCATGCATAATTAGTATATACTGTCAACTTGTCAGTTAGTACAAAAAGGGATGAAAGAAAATATTTCTTTAGAGTATTAATTAACGTTGATGCATCAACTCGTCATCAAATTCTATAGGCTATATATTAAAATTTGTATAAAAACTGTCTATTGCAAGGGTTCAATTTTGAATTCCATTATATTATTTTGAACTCGATAAATTTAATATCAATAACGAAAGTAATTCACATAGCTTTAGAAAATTCTTCTAAATCTATAAATTTTTTTTAATTGGGATTTATCATCACAAAACCCCCTCTAATTTCATTGTGACAACATACACTACCGTCTCAATTCAGAAAACCGAAAAATAACGGAACGGAACGGAAGATGGGAGTATCCATATGAAACAAATTGAATCCCATATTCCCCCATTGGGCATGGCCCCCCATTAAATTGTTTTTTAAATTACTGTCAACTCGGCTCTACCACATGTTAATGTATAAGCTTGCATATGATTTTCTTCTCTGATGATCAACTCTATATAGTCCGCATATTATTCCTTAGGCTATTATAATACGAACATAAAAAACAAGGCAAATCTCTGAAACACAAATGGATCATTCCCTAGTAAACCCATCTCAGATTGCTTTCGTAAAGCCGAAATATGAGGTTGAGAATCCAAAAGCCTTATCATTTAGCTCCATTAGAGCTTTGTCATGCTTTCTTTCCATTACATCCAAAATGTCTCCTCTACACTAAACTTCACACCCAAACGACCAACCATTTCCGATCCATTCGTTCCTAGATAGCCTTAAAAAATCCCTTGCACGCGCCCTAGTCCATTTCTACCCACTGGCCGGCCAGCTTGTCATACAATATGACCAAGAKCATCACGAGTGTCGAGTTTTTGTTGATTGCAACAAAGGCCCTGGGGCTAAGTTTAGCCATGCCGCGGCTCTAGATGTTACCGTCTCTGATATACTGTCACCAAATGATGTTCCTTCCGTAGTCGGTTCATTTTTTGACTACAATGAGGAGGCTGTAAACTATGATGGCTACAAGAAGCCTTTGTTGTCGGTCCAAGTCACTGAGCTACTAGATGGGGTCTTCATTGCCTGTTCAATCAACCATGTTGTTGTAGATGGAACTTCCTATTGGAATTTTTGGAACGTATGGTCCGAAATACACAGAGCCAACGGAAACAATCTATCTGTTTCGCGACTCCCAGTCCACAACCAGCGTTGGTTTCCTGATGGGTGTGCTCTACCCATCCCCCTTCCGTTTAGMCAACCCGAACAATTTATTGAACGGTTTGTAGCTCCAGTTCTCCGAGAGAAGATCTTCCACTTTTCTTCGGAGTCCATAGCTAGCCTAAGAGCCAGAGCAATCGCCGAAAGTAATGGTACTACYACTGCCACTRCCACTACCACTGATGCTGATGCTGCTGTCATAATCTCAACCTTCCAGGCCTTATCTGCACTTTTGTGGAGATCAATGGTTCGAGCCAATTCATTACCTTTTAACCAAGTTATTTATAATCACATCTTTGCTAATAACAGGCACAGAATAAACCCACCTTTGCCACAATACTACTTTGGTACATGTATCAAAGCAATCACTACAAAAACTACAGTTGGTGAACTACTTGAGAACAACCTAGGATGGTCAGCATCTTTGTTGCATCAGTCAGTGGTGAGCCTGACTGACAAAGTCTTGCGAGATTTTGTCAGGGAATGGTTAGAATCTCCCTACTGCTACCACCTCTCTGATTTGCATGACTACAACACTATAGCTATGGAACATTCACCACGATTCGACATGTATGGGAATGAATTCGGGCTAGGGAAACCGGTTGCAGTCCGAAGTGGGAAGGGAAATAAGGGCATTGGGTTAGTGAATGCTTACCCTGGATATGAAGGTGGAGGAAGTGTGGATCTTGAGATATCCTTACCACCCGATTCAATGAATGCTCTTGAAATTGACCAAGAGTTCATGACTTATGTGTCATTGCCAAAGTATTAATTAATTAAGGATACAATAATAAGGCTATTATTATGTCTCATTGTTAATCGGATGAAAAGTTGCTAAACCTCACTTTGAGATTTTAGATTTGGTAATTTTTATTGTATTCATGTGTTTAATTCCTTCAATATGTTAAACCAAGATTCTTCTCCTATCATTCTTTCCTGTCTTAGTCAGTATAATCACCATAAATTGCGTGTTCCCAAAAATTAGATCTATTCTGCATCATATGTGTTTTTTTTATTAAAAAATACAATACGAAACTGTCGTAACATTAATCCATAATAATGTTGATGGTGGGGTTTGAAATCGACACGCCTGGCTAACGATGACACGAATGTCGTTTGTATACTTAATTGTTAAGGCAACGGGTAATATGGCATAACAAGTTTTAATAAAGGTGATTTAGATTGAGTGTGAGTCCTATCAACCCGTATAGATCCTCCCCCCCAAGCAAATATCGTTAGTGCAACAGATATAGCATTAAGCAGCTTCGAGCAAACTATCTGCACTTAGTTGCATAGACTGATATTGGTAATGCACTTTTAGACTGCATCCCGTTTACAAAAACATGAGAAGACATATTACAATGATATTCCCTAGAAACAAAAGACAAGCTACAAAAAACAATGAGACATAGTTACAATGAATTCCTTAAACAAAAACATAAAAAAGACTAATTTACCGACATGCTAAGTGCAAACTGCACCATCTCCATAGATGGTTAGCTTTTTTAACAACACTATGTCCAAGTCTTAATCTCCCATTCTCCCCTACCTATGGAGATAGTCGATTCTGTCTGTTTGATAACCAGTTGATAATGAGATAAGCTTGATGATCATAACTCTATTATTCCCAAGGCATTAAGCACTAATATGAATATAACTTAGAAGTCCCACATTGCTGAATAGAATAGGACTTATCCTATATAGTTGTGCATTCTAACGTCATCCTATATAATGTTTTAATTTTTGCAAATACTGACTTCTTTAAAGCTCGAACCTAACGATGAAGAAACCAATACAAAAATCACTATCAATCTCTCTAAACGTATAAACAAGAAAAATTACACTTAAAAAAAACATAAAAATAGGAAATCAAACTAAACAAGAAAAATCTTATCTAAAACAAAAATAATATAACAAAAAAATGTGACTCCCTAGAAAAAACACTAATTCTACAAAAATACAAAATCATCATCTATCTTATCTAAAGGAAATTAAAATTGAATCTTTACTTAAAACAGAAAAATAAGATAAGATTAAAAAAAAGATTTTGCATGATACAATATCAATTCCTATTAATTATGAAAAAATTAAAACAAAAAAATATTTATAATTAGAAGAGAAATAGATAAAAAGAAAATATATAAAATTAATATTCCATTCTTCTATTTTAAAAAATGTTATCTCTATATAAAAACAAAAACCCTATCTACTCGTATTTCATATAAAGAAAAAATAAAATAGAAACATTACTTCAATTATGAAATAAAAATAAGAAATTAATAATAATAAAAAAAAATTAACTGTCTGAAAAAGGTATGCATGCATATGCATGCATTTCTTATATTAGTTTTATGTAACAACATTGATAAAAAAAAAAAATCCAAACCCTGAAATTTTTAACAATAATTTGCGGAAATCCCTCCAATATTTTATGATAACAATGATAATAATAATTCTAAATTAAACATTTTCAATTCAATATCATTAATCCCAAGATTTATCATTAATAAATAATTAAATAGTGATTCCTAGAAATTTTAATTCCAAGACATATCATTAATAATAGTTAAATGTTAATCCCAACATATATCATTAACAATAATCTCTCTGTTATGTTTTAGTTGAAACAATCGAACTATGCAGGAGGATTTCTAGATGAAAATTTTTAATTGTAGATAAGGGTGTAAGATTAGGAATTGAAAAAAGTAAGTGAGAGAAAATGAGTGAAAATTAGCAAATGTCAGATACGAAAAAGTAAGAAAGAYAAAATGAATAAAGTTATGAGTGTGTGTAAGATTAGGAAAAAATAAAAGAGAGAAAACTACTGGTGCGGAAGTGAATAAAGTATSAAAWTTTTTAACTAAAAATGGAAAAAAGGAGAATTGTTTCTGAAAAAAAAAGTATTGTATAACATCCTTTTATAGTGATGGAGTAGTTAAATATTAATCCTAAGATATATTAAACGTTTTAAAATTTTTAGATTTTTTATTTATTTTTGTGTTTAAATTTAACGATGATGGAGATAATTTTACCTATGTTTTATTATAAAGCAAACACCTAAATTTGGTCAAATAATTTTTGTGAAGACCTTTTTGCCCCTAAGGATACCATTAAAAATTAAAAAATAAAATAAACAGTAAATCAAAATAATACTCCCTCCGTTCCACTAAATTCCTATCATAAGAAAAACTGTTACTATTCATAAATTGTGAGAATCTTCTAATATCTCGTCAATATATAAAAGTGGATATAGTTAAGTGGAATTTAATTTGAATCATCTTAACAAGTAGATTAATAAAATCCATTTTTTGATTTTATTATTGTAGAAACTAAAGATTACTTACATACAAATTGTGCATGGAATGTGAAAAGTTAGATTGGTAGGGAATTTAGTGAAACAGAGGGTACATTTTATTCAAAAAATTAAACAAAAAAATTATACTAAATATAAAATAGTAAATATAAAAATGAAATATCTAAATAACTTTAATAATCTACATTAAAAACAGATAAATTAAAGAATATATCGGTAATCAAATAAATAAAAAATATTAAAGAACTAAATCATGTAAAAATAGTAAAATCAAAAGGGAAATTTAGACAAATAATAATTCTAGATCTAAACAACAAAAAAAATATATATCTTATCAAAACTATAATCCACAAAAAATCATATGCATCTTCCGTATTTTTAATGCCTTAGTCAACAAAACACTTGCCGAGGACCACTTGTGACCGTTATAACTATAATTATATTGAATGAAAATTATAGAAAAAACTAGATATTATTATATTTAACGAAGAGAATCTAACAGATGCCTTTAGTTTTTAATTACGTGGTAATAGCGCCAAACTTGGTCAAAGCTTCCTGTGCATAGTAGGATATTACACAATTGGGGCACTCTAAAAAAAGGCCAGGAAGTATTTAGAAAAAACTTTATCTTAATTATTACTTCGCTTCGTTTCAATTTATCTTTTATTTAATTTGAATTGCCGTCAATTAGGAAATTAATATTTGGATAAATATTGATGTGTATTTGACTTAAAGTTGTTATTGATTCTTTTAATTTGGAGAAAATGTGTAGTAAAATTAAGTGAATTTAAAAATGAGAGTAGAGGTGATAAGTTAGGGAAAAATGAGAAATAAAGAGGAATAAATAAGGTCGTAATATGAGAAATTCCAGGGTAAACGTAAACATTAATGGTAAAAAAAAAGTAAGTATAAAATGCGAAACGTAAAGAATAAAAGTGAAATCCAAAAAAGGAAAGGTAAAAAAAACTGGATGATCGGAGGGAGTACTATATTACCTAAGCTCTTCTGAAAAAGAGTTAGGTGTCAATTACCACAAATTTTTGGAACTGTTTTTTCATTTATTGTTATATATAATATATAATTTATAAATTATAAATATACAAAATATTTCAATAAGTATTAATAATTATTATTCTTTTCAAATTCAAAACTACTTAATTAATAAAAAGATTTTGGATTCTACGGGGTTAACCCCCGTAATTTTTCATTTTCCGAAATACCCCCATTTTTTGCGTTCTATGATTTACCCCAAAATGTGATAACTTTCCACAAGGTGACCTTAATGTGTTAAACTTAACCAGCACCATGGTTAAGTTTAATTTAAAAAAAATTAAAAAACATAAAACAATAAAAAAAGAAACCCCAATGCAACAACCACTCCCATCCTCCCCAATCCACCACCGCCTGCCACCAAGCTGACGCCAGTCCCTGTTCCCATCGTCCACCAGCCCCACCCACTCCTCCCTACACCCTCACGAGTGCGACCACCTTGCCCTGCCCCCACTCCTCTCACCACCGCTTGCGAAGCACCTCGGACATACCTAGATTCAAACCCCCTATAAGCGCCACTCCATTCGAAAACCCTACGCAGCCACCTTGAATCTTAAACAAACCCCAACCACTGGTTGACTTACCCATTCGAAACTCTACCACAGCATTCGAAATCCCCATGCAGACCCCGCTCCATGGCCAGCTTCGATCCAGGCAAGCCTCAGGATATTTTTTTTCGATCGAAAAGAAAACAACCGCTACCAATCTTGGGATTACGATATCATCTGATATGCCGCAATTGCATATCTCGCTCCACCTGCCGATGCCGGTGCGACAGTGACATTCTCCGAAATGCCCACCTAAAAACAGACCCGCACCGACCACTCACAGCACGACAGACTACAGAAACAGACGCGAAATGGCAGCCAATTAACCCCACTCACTCCCCAGCAGTCCCTACCCCCCCCGCTTTCGCATTCAACCTTGCCCAACTTATCAAAGCCCCTTAAGTTATTTTTGAATGAAAATTGAGTTTTGAATTGAAATTAGCAGTTTTAAATTGATTGGGACTAAACGACAGGGTAAGTGTGGATTGGGCTGGCGTGGCCACGCTGGGCTGACGTGGTCGCGGAGGTGTTTGGACGGGTGGTGTGTGCGGTGAGAGTGGTTGGTCGAAGAGGTGCGTGAGGTAGGGTTGGTCGTCGAACGAGGATAGTGGAGTGAGGGTGGGGTGGTTGGCTTTATTTTTTTTTTTTTTTTTTGTTTTTTTAAATAAGTTAACCTAGTTGTAGTCAAATTAGTCATTAAGTTACCTTGTTAGTAAGATTAGCAAAATTTAGGGGTATATCATAGAAGCCAAAAAATGGGGGGTATTTCGTGGAAATGAAAAATACGGGTTACCCCGTAGAAAACCCCAAAGTTTTTAACCACTTAGTTACAGAACAAAAAGTTCGCAATACCTTATCAAGTACAAGTTACTTTGCCAAGGTTACAAAACTTCATTAGTTAAAGGTTAGAATGTCAACTCAATGTCAACAGTTCATTGATGGTTATAACCAAATTAGTTCAGTTCTTTTAGTTCAGTTTATTTTAGTTAAGACGTTACATTTCTCAGTTCCCGGTTCAGGTTAAAAAACATCAGTCAGTTTTACTTTCAAGTTGATGGAAAAAAAAGTTCAATGTGTTCAGTTACAGTTTTTTCAGTTTTGACCCAATCAATTCAACAGTTTAAACAGTTCGAATTATTGACCCATTTCTTTTAGTTCGAATTATGTTATTTCAGTTTGAACCTATCACATCAGTTTTGAGTAATATTGTTCTCAATTATACTATATATAATATAGCTTATAATATATATATATATATATATATTAATATATCATATATATATAAATATATATATATTATATACTATATATAATATATATATATCATAAATTTGATAATTTTTTGTACCGAGATTGACGAACCCAAAGTGATGTTTGGCTTTTATTCTGCATGATGGACTAACAAATTATTTACGAAATTTAGTCTTGGAGGCTATGCTATTGAGGTGAGGTACAAAGGGTCGCCGTTAATTCCAAGGCATAAGGCATTGGTAAGCAGGGCGGGAAGATTCGAAATGTCTGATTTTATATTTACTGATGATAAGGCCGGTCGGTGTTGGTCCCCTTGATTTAGTGGGGTTTTTTTGGATTTTTTTTTGAATCTGATTTTAATGGAGTTGATTCTTGATGATTTGATTAGTTGTTAGTGGGCGTTGCTTGTTGATTCTGTCAATTAACCAGAATCTTGTTGTTGATGCCGTCAATGGGGGGTTTTGCTACTTGTATGTGTGACTTCTTGTCTTTTTGCATTTTTATTCCCTCATACTTTGATTCATCCCTACCTAGGTGCGTTATGACGTTGTGGGGTGACTAATTCCACGCTTTAATTCCGTCAGAAAACACAGACAACACCACCGCACATCTCAAAACATATGGACGAAGCTTCGACTTCTTTTTCTCGCACTCTTCATCAATTCTGCTTTATTGGAGATCGAAATTAGGATCTTACTAACTGCAATTTGCCTTTAGATTTGTCTTTGGGCTAGCCAATTTGGGGGTTTAATGATGAGTGAGTTGGATGAAGGGAAATCTTGTGGAAGAGTATTGAACAGCGGGAAGTGGGAGGAAAAAAGGAGTTAATGGATTGTTTAATCTGGCTGTTAAGAAAAGGCCAAAAAAAGAACTTAAAATGAAAGTTCAAAGGTTACCATAGAAAGTTGCAGAAAGGTTAGGTTAATTTGAAAATCGAGTTAAAGTGTATGCATTACCTGGATAAGTTTTCCAAAAAAAACCCGTTATAACCTGTCCCAACAATATCGGTTATGCTACAATAGCTTAAGCAGCCTTTAACAAACTTATCCACTTAGTGATGCGTATATGATATTGATAGATGAGCTTTGAGGARCACTGAAATATTCGGGAACAATGAAAGGCTCTGATCTTGCACAATGTTCGCAGGCCTAGAAGTTGAACTTCAAGTGTGAATAAATAAATATAGTAATAAATTGATTGGGGCTTTGTTTAAACATAGGCTTTAGGATATGATACTGAAAGAAGCAAGGAACACTCCCGGCATTAAGGGGAAACGACAACTTTTGAATTGATGTATGCTTTTGGAATCAAGATGAGTAACAATTAGACTCCGTTTCTTTCGGAGGAAAACCTTTCAATGGARGGAGGAATTAAGAAATTAGAATTAATTTTCATTGTTTATTTGTATGAAAAATTGTTTTGTTAAAACTTATTTTACTTTGTTTGTTTTAAAAATCCCTATTTTGAGAAAAAAGAGGAAAATTGTTTTCATTTAATTTTTATAGGAAATATGAATGGAAAATAGTTTTCCAACAAAAATTTTCTTTTATTTTTTGATTTTGCAAAACAAACAAGGGAAAATGAGAAATGACTTTCCTGAAAAACATTTTTCTCCAAAACAAACGGAAAGACATTAATGCGCAAAATGCCTAAAAAAGAAGATTATAAGTCCCACATTAGTAAACTAGAGTTAAGTAAACTAATGGGTACTAAACTATAAACTTTACTCATTGTTACAAATAAAGTACCCAAGTTTKATTTGAGTTGTAGCAACATTAAATAAGGTACTTAACTTTGCTTTAAAATTAACAAACAATAAATCTGAAATGCATATCATGCYATCTGAAATGCAAGGAGTTCTAATTTCATTACAAAAGTCACTTTGGCAAACAAATACTCTTTATTGATCTTTTTCTAACCAAATAAAAAAAGCAAATACTCTTTAGCCATTTAATAATATAATAAGTCACCATTAGAGAGACAAGCATACAATTACACATCTCCACACACAA
>SNQN01008665.1:0-17154 GCA_008642245.1 Bassia scoparia | reverse complement strand
GACCATGGACTCCCATGGAGTAAACTCACAACAATAGAAGAACGATTAGACAAGTTGGTATATGAACTAATGAACTGGAGACAACATCAACGAGAAGTGAGAGTGAGTGTGATTTGTGAGACTAGAATTATCAGTCAAAAAGAATAAAACATCCTTTTATGAYTTATGATACTATATAGAAAAATGGTCAATTAATAATAAAGGTAGGGCCCACTAGTAGATAAATAATGGTGACCCACCGAATAACAATCCCGCCAAACGCTCCTCCGCAATTCCGCTCCTCACAACTCACAACCGTTAAAAGTAGCGCGAGTTTTTCTCCTTTTATGTCATCACCTACTCATTCCACTTTCTCTATTTTCATCCCTCCTAATAGGTTTATCCGCAACAATAAATATTTTATCTCTTACATATATTCTCAATTGTTGTAGATAAACTGATACGAAAGAGTATCCATTTTCAACCAATTGATGAACACATATACTATACACATCTCTGCTCTCTCTTTCATACTCACGATCGAATTTTGTCGTAGAATATGTGTCATGTTTATTATTGCTATTAAAAAAATGACACCTAAAAAACACATTAATATTAAATGAGCTCTTAGGTTTTGTAGTACTCAGTAAAATATTTTTCCAACTTTTGGTTAATGTTACCATGCTAGTATTACCATTGTAAAACTCATCTCATATTAAATTGATTGAAGTTAAAATTTTTCTCGAAAAAATGATAAAATTTACCCTTCACAATAAATTTCATATGTTTTAACCGAGATAACTTATGTTGTATTTTTTTATAATACTTCGTATAAAAAATAATGACTTATAACTTTGCAATATAATAGAAAACTAATCAAACGAAACTCAATACCTAGTCTCTAAGTTCATTTAACATGCAACGTTGTTACTTGTTAGCTAGGGGGCCTAGGGTTAGTCTAGTTGCATTTTGTAAGTGATCAAATATACAACTTAGGTCAGGCTTATATAGTCATGCACTCATGCCCAAAATCGTTATAATAGTGTGGACTTTACAATCAAGTTGCGATTTTGAATTAAAATTAAGGAAATTCTATACGGTAGCATCGAGGTTTGCCAAAATCCACACAGTGACAACCTAATTTTTCTTATTTTACGTCATGACCTCGAGGTTTTGCAAATTCTATACCGTGGCCTCGAACTTTTAATTTTCTATATGGTGTTAACCTGTCTCTCACCTCACTCAACCCACAACCAATTCAACAACCCAACCCAGCCACAACCCAATCAACCCATAGCACCACCCAACCAAGCGACCATCTAACAGACCATCCCACCCACCTCACACAACCGCCACCCCACCACCCCACCTTGCAAACCCATCTCACCTTTTGCACACCACCATCGCAAGCCACATAGTATCATACTATCATTGCTGCAACTGCAACCCAGCCAGAAACGCGCCACCACTGTCGCAGGCCCAACGACTTTCAAGCCACCTACCATCGCAAGCTATCTACGTCCCAAATCGATTTCAACCAAATCGATTTTCCCCAAATCCATTTCTCCAAATTCAAATTAAAATAATCATACCCTAATTTGATTCGAAAATGCTTTTAAATCATAATTCTTTTGTATTGAAAATCTTGAATTACAATTTCACATATTCAATTACAAAATTAGTTTTAAGTTCGGAAACCCTAATTTTTTTCCCCAAAACTTGAATGATGGTTGTGRTGCGGTGGTTTGTGCCTTCTAATGGCTGTTTTACAACGTGGCTTGGTGGTTCGACGCGAATTGTGATGGTGAAGTTGTTGTTGTTGCGTTGCAGTGTAAGAGAGGAGAGAGAGGGGTGCTGGTTGTGGGTGGTGGGGTGGCTGTTGCTGTCGCATAATGGAGGAGAGAGAGGGGTGGTGGCGAGTTGGGTGGTGGCTGTAGGGTGGTGGATGGTTGGGTTGGTGTGTGAGTGGGTGGGTTGGTGTGTGAGTGGGTGGGTTGGGTGGTCATTAAGATTAGTTTAAGTGAGGTTATGTTAGGGGCTGCCACCATATGTATAAATAAAATTCGAGGTCACGGTGTGGAATTCCCAAAACCTCGAGGCCACGGTGTAGAATAGGAAAAATTATGTTGCCACCGTGTGGATTTTGGCAAACCTCGATGCTACCGTATAAAATTTCCCTTAAAATTATATTATTTTAATGTCCAAAAGACCAAAACCTCACAAGGCATATATTCGCAGCTTTGCTAGGCCGGACCGACTGATCGGGTTCGTGATGATGAATTGATGACCTCTATTTCATCTGATCCCATACCATAGTAAAGAAAATTTTGTAAGTTTTTACTACAATTATTTTATTGGCAAAATGGAAACTACTTGTAATTAGCAAAGTGGAAACACATTGAAAATAACCTTGTAATAGGTCCAAACTCCAAAAAATGTAAACTTCTCTTAGCTTTGATTTGGCTGCTGACAGCCTAACATGATCAATGTTTTTTTATGTCTTCCCCCTTTTTTTCTTTTTTATTACTTATTTTCTTAATCCTTAAATTCCTTTCCTTGGATGAGTTGAGACATGGGTGAGATCACGAATTCACGATAAATTGGAAAAAGATACCATTTTTATTTTTTATTTTTTTAATTCTTGTTTCTTTTTTGGTTGATTTTTTTTGGGTTAATTAAGGGAGCAAAAGTGGTTCTTTTCCACCTCTCTACTCTTTATGCTTCCCTTTTTCTTAGTTATTCATGTGCACACTCTCTCATACATAGCATAAGTAAGCAAGAAAATCCTTCAATTTTAGAATTTTTAAACAAAGATCAAAGCTTTTTTTGATTTTTTGCTTAACAAAGTGAAAGAAGACTAACCCATTTAATCAGTCAATTTTTGGGAGTTGCAATAACTTCTTTGACTCTTTCAGTTAAGCCGTTCAAGTGACTTCATTCTCGGTTTCACACCCATCTTTTTCTTCATCGTTTTTCCTGGGTTGCTTTTCATGGATTGCTTTCCATTGAATTAAAGGAGTGATTTAGGTAAGATAGTTATATAAAAGTATTTTTCTTGGATTATAAGTTCATGTATAGAAATTTACTGCATTTTTTAGTCCAATTTCTTGTCTTCACTTGAAAAAGTAGTGTAKTTTTGGTGAACTTGGGGTTTGATGATGAGTTTCTGATTTGGGGTTTGTCAGAATTGTGTGATTTGATGGTATAGGTGTGTGATTTCAAGGTTGTTGATGCAATTTACATGATGAATGACGGTCTTAAATGGGTTAATAAGGTAATGTAGCAAAACCCATGTTTATGATTGTGTTTATTTCAGTGGAAGTAGGTATTATAGTGTGAATTGCTCAAAATTATGTTACTTTTGAATCAGGAAAGTGAATTTAGAAAGACGAATGGTAGACCATTAGGGTCAGTAACAAAGACCAAACCAGTGAATGTGAGTGGCAGAAACAGTGGGTTTGGATCAGATATGGATTTGGACTCTGATTCTGATGAAGGGGTTTACAAGAATGGCCCTTACTCAGTTGAGTCGTCGCCCGAAGATGACACGTTCCGTAATGGGGTTGGGKAGAAGCGAGGTGGTTTTGTAGGTGATAAGGTTGGTCCAATGTTTCTGCTTCTTGCTAAATTTGGCTGTCTTTCTGTGCTTAATTTTATGCCTTTGAGTCCACAATGAAGTGCAGCATGCTTGTAGCTTGAGCAGTGTTTGAAAGAAATGAAACTTGATGTTCTGCTGCGTTTGCCACTTTCTCACTGTATTGGTTTCCACCTRAAGGGATTGCAATATTAATGACATGCTGAAACTTTGTATTTTGCTGTCTATGAACAGAAATTTGATATGTCTGGTCAAAAGACTGACATTGTCAGAAATATCCATTGTGATGCCTCGGCGATGCTTTCTTCTGGAGGTCATTCGCACTCAACCGCTAAGTACGTGTTATACACTGAAGATTATGGCATCATGTTAGTGGGAGCATACTATCATATGGAGGCTAACTAATCAACATAATTACTCATGCTTTCAGGAATTCTGTTGATATGGATGACAGAAGATCTTCTGATTCTTTGCCAGCCCGTTTACCCAATTTTCATGCTAGGTATGGCAGTGATTTATTTTTTCTAGTAGAGTCTGTTGGACTTCTTTAGCACGTCTGGATACATTATCCATTGTAACATACCAGTCCTTTCAATTTATTTCAGTGGTCTCAGCCCTTGGATTGGCGTGATTTCCTATGATGCATGTGTTCGCTTGTGTCTCAATTCATGGGCCAAAGGTTGTAAAGAAGCTTCATTCTTTTTGAATAATGAATGTGCAGTACTGCGGGATGCATTTAGGTGAGTTCATCTCATACAAGGCTTGTAATATGTTCAACTTGGTTACTTGAAATAGTTAGATGTCATTTTTTTTCCATTTAGTATTAGTATTTTTTTCCTTGGGAAGGGTTTATGTCTCTTTATGTCTTATTCCTTCTGAATGCGAAATTCAATTATGTACCCTATGGAGGTTATTGTCAAGGTTTTTTCATGCTTAATGGCTTATGCCCAAATGAGCARAATGATGGTAGGGCACCGAATTCTAATGGACTAACATGTCAATTTTCGAGTCATTCGGTCTTTTATGCACACTGAATTTTCTAAAGTCTTAACCAAATATCTTGACCAAAAAACTCTAAATTGTCACCACTAATACATGCTTAGTTTAGTTTAGAAGAGAATTTATGAAGAATTTCAATTCGTTTTTGCAAAGTACAGAGTAGTATAATTTGAAACAAGTACCATTGTACTACTAATTAGTCAGAAGTTGTTAATAAAACCTTACAAATAATCCTCCAAATGGAGTAATGCCAGGAGTGGTCTACTGGAGCAGGACACTAGTACTCAAACAGTCAATACACATACACAGATCGAATTACAAAATACTTAAAGTTTATAGTACTACCTTACTAGTCTGTACTTTATACGAAACAAACTCAAACACACATACACAGATCGAATTACAAAATACACATTTGCACAAATACAAATCAGAAAATTACGACAAACACAATTCACAAACAGATAAAACTAATAAGTGGTTCTGCTTATCTTTGAATTATCTTCACACCCATTTCAACCAATAAGCTAAATTATGTAAGCACAATGTACATATTCATTGGAAAGACAGAGTAGTCATAGCTGTGCAGGTATCTTTTAAGTAAGGCAACAAGATGAAGATGCACTTGTGTGTTAGTCTGTTAGGCTGTAAATCATGCTAGACTTTAGCCACCTCTGCTCACTTTGCTTTCTATGGTTGTAAATATTTAAATATAATAAATTTATGCTTAACTTTGTATTTAGACTTTACTATATTTTGGATAATCAAACATCTTGTCCTCCCTCCCCAACTGACATTGGTAATTTTCATCTGGCTAGCCTGCGGCATGTACTTCTCCAATCAGAAGAAGAAGTCATGTCAAAAAGATCTTCAGAGCTAATTAGTGGAACAGTTGTTCCTAAACCAAAGAAAACAGTAGGAAAGATCAAAGTTCAAGGTATTGTGGTTTTTTGATACTATTTGAGAGAATATAATGATGATTCTCTTCCTTCATAATCTAATCGGTGGTATAAGCTATCATCTTCTGTAGTGAGAAAGGTGAGGATGGCGTCGGATCAACCTTCTGGTTGTGTTTTTCCACAAATGACGAAGTTGGACCTCGAAAGAATTCAATGCCAYGTATCCAATGTGAAATCAAAACTTGCATTGAAGTGGGAGGCTCTACAAAGAGTCCAAGCAGCACGTCATATACCTAAAAATGGTTCTATTTCAAGCAAGAGTTTGGCATATGTGAATGTTGGCGCTCAATATATGAAGGAGATTGGTGTCCTTTTGAAGAGTAGCTTGACTTCTTCTGAGACCACACCATCCCAAGTTGTGCAAGGTATTTTGTTCAAGTTTTGAGGTATTTGCATGCAGAAATTGGGGCGACTTATTCACTTTGTATTGTCAACAAAAGGTTCAAACTTCAGATGAAACATCTGAAATATAAGAGAGCCATGCCAGATTATGGCCAGTAATAAGATATTAAGAACTTGTACCTCCTCCCCCCCCCCCCCCCCTCTCTCTCTCTCTCTCTCTTCCAAGTTTCTGGCTTAAGTTGCATTTAGGCAGTTTCTGATACATTAGGATACTTCAGTGCAATTTGCCAAACTTCAAGCCACCTTATTAAATTTATCATTTAGCTTTAATCCAAATTGCAGTTGAATCTTTCTATTTCTAGTATCGCTCATTCTCTAGGCCCCCTCTGATGTACTTTATCATTATACTTTTGTCTGATGATGTATTATATGATTCTGAACTTGGATTATTTGATGATTGTCAGAAACATACTCATGTATGGTGCGACTGAAAAGCTCTTCTGATGAAGATGTAGTGCGAATGCAACCGGGCTCTGGTGAAACTCATATCTTGTAAGTAAATTTAATTGCTACGTCAGTCATTTTTTAAGGACAAAGATCTGTTGAACTTATAGATTTTTTTTTGGTACAGCTTTCCAGGAAGCCACGTCGATGATCTGAATATTGTGGTTCTGGACTCAAAAGGCAATCATTGTGGATGTGTTGTGGCTCAAGTTGCATCGATCATGGATGCCAATGTAAGCAAGTTGCATTTTCCTACATATTTGAATTTTTTTTTTAGTTACTTTGTAGGTGCATTTCTAATGTAATGGATGTTGCAGAATGACAAGGTCCGTTGGTGGACAATTTACAATGAGCCTGATCATGAACCTATTGGCAAAGTACAGTTATACCTCAGTTACTCAACAAGTCAAGATGACGATAGCCATCTGAAGGTATATGTCTTTTTTACTATCAATTTGAAATCTCGCCTTTTTTTCCCAACATCATATTAATTACCCATTAATTGACATGTAATCATGTATGCATGTGCATTTCGAGTGACTGTAATTGTTATATTTTCTGTTTTTATGGTAATGTTGTAGGAAGTTATATTGTGATATTGTTTCTGTCCTACTTCATATAAGAATTCTCTAGGTTGTGCCTACTATACATGTCAAGGAATCAAGACGTTTCAGTTGAATAGTAATATTAAATAACTTGTTTAGGACGAAATCTTGTGGGTGCTGAACGTGACGATCTTTATTAAGGGTTCTAAACTTTCTTTAAGAAAAACAGCAGCTTGTATACATATTGTCTCTCTTAGTAATTTAGTATGAATCAAGAGCCCAAAAAATTACAAGAAATATTAGTCATCACAGTATTGTGTGGCAAAAGCAAATTAAGTGGGTAGAAGCTATGAGAAGAGAGGCACTTAATCCAGATCGGGTGTGGGAGAAGACAAGGGACACTTAGAAAGCCTGGGTTAGGATGTGTGTTAGGAACTTTGTACTGGATTGTAAGGAAACAGGGTTAATTATAAAACAACTTCYAAAAGGGTTTAGTGTAATTATAAGACACGACCTACTGTCAAAATATGTGGAAAAATAGCTATAATTACATGACCAACTCTCTCCCTACTTGGTTATATTTATAGGTAGTAGTAACCCAGCAAACTCTAGAAACTTTTATTAACTCCGACTATCTAAATTATTATAAAATAGCTAAATTACCCTTGTCTTACTAATATCCATTCATTACAATTCCATGGTGGGCTGAAGAACCAAATTGTTATAACCTAAATTGCACTCTAAATGTCGTAGCCTCATAGGCTAGGCTTGCAACAGTTGAATTATCGTTATGTTGTAATGCTGTTAGAATTATTTTTTCTGCATCAATGATTTCTTTTCTTCTTTTGGCTGGTGTTCCTAGTGTGGTATTGTTGCAGAAACTGTCGCTTATGATCTATTGCTGGAGACTGCAATGAAAGCCCAACATTTTCAACGGAGGAACTTGTTGTTGCATAGTCAGTGGAAGTGGCTTGTGAATGAATTTGCATCTTTCTACGGTGTTTCAGATGCTTATACTAAGTTGAGGTATATCTTCTCATCTATTTTTTAATGTGTGTGTCTTTGATTTTTTTGCTGCACCTAGCAGAGGAATTCTGATCCATTTGTTGTTTTGCAGATATCTTTCATACGTAATGGATGTTGCTACACCTACTGCTGATTGTTTGCTTTTAATCTATGACTTGCTGTCTCCTGTGATTACAAAGGGCAATACWTTGAGTCATCAAGAGGTCAGTTAAATTTAAATTTCTATTTTTAATGTTTTCCTCGTACATATGATTTATTTTTGTCTATTGTTTATRGAGATGTCCATGCTTTCTYTACATGTTCCCTCCATGGTAAAAATGTCAGAAAAAGGAAATGACTTGGGAGGATTGATTTTCAAAGAAGAGTTTCCACTTCCTTGACTTTTATGCTAAGGCCTAAGGCAAAGAATGACATCTTCTAGAGACTCATGCAACGCAGGATGTGATGAAGCCAGAACTTGAATGTTTGTTTTCTTCACTTTGGAGTACAAAACTACAAAAGTGAAGGTCTTATAACAATGTTTGAGTAACAACCTGATTTGCAATTCAGTAGAGAAATTGCTAGGCTCCCAWGCAGAAAACCAGCATCCCATCTTGGRTGGCCTTTCACCCTAAATTCYACCCTTGCCTGGCTTTCTTAAAAGAATCAAAGACCAGGTCTCCATGATATTTCTATAAAAGACTAGCTGGTCTGTTTCTGCAATCTTTCTATTGTTGGCAGTGCTTTCCCACGATGGGCTGTTTGGCCTGTTTCTTACAGGTCGTTAACACAATGACACTCCCTTTGTTGGAATCGTATTGAATATTTGATAATACAATCCATACCTTGCTAAAAACATCGATCGTGTTTACCAACATCTAGTATTGAATGAGTTTCTGACTTTCTGCATAAAGGAAATGAATTATGGAATAGCTGCATTGTGAAGGAAATTTGACAAATGAAATCACACAAAACCGAAATTGAATGTCTTTTTTGGTTCTTTAGCTTCAGCGTCATGGTTCTAATACAAGCCTCTCAAGGTGTACTCTGCTTTGATCACAAGCTGCCTTCATTCCACCACTTTTGCAATGTATTTAGTTGTAATAAAATATGTCTATAAGACTGCTACTGATTTTTAATGTTTCAATTAATGATCAGAAACGTATTCTAGGAGAAGTGTCTGATAGAGTGGAGGAGGTTCTTGCCCTGGTTTTTGAAAACTACAAATCCTTGGACGAAACATCACCCTCTGGATTGGCTTCTGTTTCTGCATCAGCAACTGGAGTTGTTGCTCCCGCTATTGCCCCAGCTATCAAACTTTATGGTCTTCAGCATGATATCCTATCTCCTGAAGCAAGATTGAAATTGTGCAAATATTTTCAGGTATGGTTATAGAACTTATCTGTGTAAAATATTGAAGTTTTTTCGTTTTTTCCATTTTTTAAGATTTTAAGTTGTTGGGTCACTCTTCAGGTTGCTGCAAAGAAAAGGTCAAGAAGAAATTTGGGAGAAATAGATGAATTTCCCGTCAGCAGCGAGGGCACCACAATGGATACTGTGACATCTACAACTTTGTATCAGAAGATGAAGTCTCTTTCCCTAGTTGTGAAGAATGAAATTTATACAGACATAGAGATTAACAATAAAAACATTCTTCCCAGGTATCACAATTTCTCTCCTTGATGAAAAAAACATATGGGTTACTTTTAGCTTGTGATCTCCTAAAAGTCTCATAACTTTATGCTTCAATGACATTCTATACCTGAAATCTTTAGTGTATGAACCCATACTTGCTTATGTTAGCTGTGAATGTATTTTATTTCCAATTTGCTTTATTGCAGACTAATACTCATGAAAGTTGTGATCCAGTTTGTTTGATGTGCCTTTTTTTTAGTCTTTCTCCCCTTATTCTCTCTCTCTTTTTTTTATTTTTTTTATTTTTTATTTTTTTATTTGGTTGCAGCTTCTTGGACCTCCCAAACCTTACTTCTTCAATATATAGTGCTGAGCTCTCCAACAAATTGTACTCCTTCCTTAAGGCTTCCCGTCCTACTGAACCCTCACCTCCTGTTACAGAACTAGTTATAACCGTTGCTGATTTTGAAAGAGATCTTGCTTTGTGGAACATAAAGTAAGCCATTTACATTTGAATCCAATCTACTGTTTATGAATGGAATKTTCTGTTTACATACTTGTCCTTTTCAGCTTTGTCAAGGGCGGAGTCAARGCAAAGGAATTATTTGGATCTTACATAAGCAACTGGATAAAGGAGAAGCATGTATCTCTGCTTGATATCTGCAGAGCTAGCATGGTATGGGTTCATCACTTTTACATCGTAGTTGATTCATGAAGAAATATTTTACAGAGTACTGACATACTTTTGTCACTACTCTATCTACCAAAAACTCTTGAATTGGTGTAGAGTTAATGTCGTCTCAATGTTCCCAGCATTGATTGATTGTTCATATGGTCACAGGTAAAATGCTCCGATGTCAAGGTTCAACAGTTGACTTGTCCATCCATTGATGAGATACATGGTCAGTTGACACAGGCATTGAATGAATATGAAATAATTGTTCGACGTTGGCCAGAATATGCTGTTGTCTTGGAGAGTGTAAGTCCAACTTTATGATCTTCTCTTGGTTTGCAATTGATTACCTATGCAGCTATGGAACATCCCAAAGTAAGAGGTCTTCAGAGTCATGGTTGTCATTAGTAGTTAAGACCCTTAAATTAGTTTTCTATTTMGGAGTAGGGGTGGCGACTTCACTGTCAATAGTTCAGGAGATGCTAAGGGAATCTTCCTCCCAATTTACGGCTTCATGCTGCTATTGGCTGCTTAATGCAGCTCTCTCCCTCTATTTAGTGCTATTAGATGAAGGTTTCAAAAGCTATCTTCACTCTTACGGAGTATTGTTGAATTTTTCTAGTTGGAATAAATTACTGCAATCAAGTGGCTTGATCACTTTTGCAATTTACTTGTGTTCTAGACATTTTGACAWTTCATCAGGATCTTGCAAGTAGAGATCCCTTGGATGTAATTGTGGACATATGMAGCTATTTCTGTTTGCCTTTTGTCTTCACATATTTTTCATTCTACATCCAGGTGATGGCAGATGTTCAGAATGCTGTGGTGGAGTCCCTGGAGAAACAATATGCTGATGTTTTGTCACCACTGAAGGACAATCTTACTAATCTGGGCCTTAAATATGTTCAGAAATTTGCCAAGAGAACCGACAGCTTTTATTTGGCTCCTGCTGAGGTTAGTGCTGTGAGGGGAAATGTCTTTTTTGTTGGCTGTCTATATACTGGTTTCTCCAGCTTTTGTACTATGGTTAGCATGTCGTAACTTTTTTAACCTTGAAATTATCAGTTAGGAGTAGTATTAAATTCCATGAGAAGAATGCTTGATGTGCTGCTTCCCAAGATTGAAGCTCAACTGAAGTCTTGGAGTGCTTGCATCAATGATGCTGGAAGTGCTGTTCCAGGAGAGCGTCTTACTGAAGTTACAATCAGGCTCAGAGCCAAGTTTAGAAACTACATACAGGCAGTCCTTGAGAAACTTGTGGAGAATGTAAGTAAATCCAATGCCTGCAATTTTCTGCATTTTATTTCACATTATGTGATGAGCACATCTTTCTGATCACAGCTACTTGATGTCGGATTTTTGTGACTTAATCATCTTGCRGAGGAAGTCTACTCAAATGAAGCTTGATTTTCCACTTTAGCATGCAAATATGACAAAAATAMTTTATAAACTCATCATTTAAAGGAATATTTTGGATGTTTTTTGCAAGGAATCAGTAGTGAGTTGTAGGATGGATTAGGCATTACAATATTATTTAATCAGTAGTAGTTTGGGGGAATAAGCTAGATAGTTTGTTTGGAAAGATTTTTCTAAAAGATGGCATTAGAGAGAAAGAAGGCATGTTAAGGATTGAGTTTTATGGATTTGGGAGAGTAAGCCTCTCGAAAGCAATAGGAAGAGAATCCACCTCAAAAGTGGAATTCTCAGCTTCGTTTACTGCAACTGTTTCCTAGTAATACGAACACTTTAAACTTCCTATTTTCTTCCATTAATGGTGCTGTAAGCTAGGGCTCCAGGCTGATTCCTGGTATCATTCAAGTCTTATAAGCAAGTCTGTCTGGAATGTGAGAACATGATCTCAACATCCCTTTACATATTCGCCAAATTTTGAAGGTCAACATGGAACCCTTAAAAGAAGGTGAAGATAGGGATAYGCATGTTRGTTGGGTCAAGTGATATTTAGACTCCTAAGTCTATTTTGGTGATGCAAAAATAGTTAATGGATTTTTTTGTATCCAAGGCATCAGTTTAAATCATCACTGACAATATGAACATGAGTCTTCTCTGGGATTTCTGTGGATATTTACCAATTTGCTGCATTACAGGATGACTTTCTGATTATTATTTTCCTCTTTTGTCATGTTCAGACTAGATTGCAGAGTTCAACCAAGTGGAGGAAAATAATTCACGACTTCAAAGAAACTTCTGCCGAGTCAGATGTGCAGAGCAGAATGCAGCCTCTACAAGATTTGGTGATAAAAACTATCGCGCATCTTCACTCAATACTTGAGAACAATGTCTTCTTAACAGTTTGTCGAGGTTTCTGGGATAAGTTGGGGCAGGTTAGTTGCTAGTCTCGGGATGACGGGATTAATCTCTCAAGTCCTCATTTTTYTTGTCTTAGGTTAAATTATCACTCTTTGTTTTGCTTGGCAGGAGGTTCTAAACTGTTTGGAAAATAGCAAAGAAAATAGGTCGTGGTACAAAGGACTGCGAATTGCACTCGATGTAAGTTTCGCTGCTACTTCTTTGGATTAGTTATCCTTCCTCTACATCATAGGTTATGGAGAATCTTAAATTTAAAGTATGTTTTTTCCTTTAGATGAAAAAACATCACTTAAACATGAGACACTGAATGCAGGTGTTGGATGAAAGCTTCATTTCGCAAATGAAGCAGTCACTGGGGCAGCGTGTTCAAGAGACGGATTTAGAGCCACCCAGGTCTATACTAGAAGCGCATACCATGCTTCAGTAGAAATTCTGTCAGCAGCAAATCACACCACATTTAYTTGTGCTTTTGTACGAATTCTACCCGATGAGGGGTTCAGGAGTTGAATGAAAAGGGGTCTGACTCATTGACCGAGTCTTCTGCTATCATAGCTACCATATTATTCCGCTAAGAAGCAGTGCAGCTCTACATCCAAATTTTGTTGTGTGGCTCGTGTATAGTATAGTCAGTAGGGTTTTTGCTCATGGGGGCTTTTAAGTAGTCATTTTCTTAGTATTCTTCCCCAATTATGTTGGCGTACGTGTAATTCATTTGTAATTTCATGATCCCTATTCATTTTAATGAAGCTATGAGGCTATAAATCAGAAATTTAGGATATAATGTCCTGCCTGCTGCCCTGACTTTCCTTGTGTTCGTTGGGTGCTCTGGGTAAATTGTACATTCCCGTGATCCTTAAGATGAACTCTCCGCTCTTTACCTATACTGAGGTCTACTTGGTGATGCCAAATTACTATTCACAGTACATTAATAACAAAGTTTAAAGTTGGTTAACTATCAATCATCGTAAACGACTTTGTTTTTATGCAGTGTTCACACAAGTAACACAACAAAGATAGACTGTATAAAACTTGGTAATAAACAAGAAAAACTGGGAGGAAAGGATAGTTCAAGTGGGTAACATGTGGGTGGCAATATGAGAAATCTTTAGTATTAATATTAATATAGATAGATTGTTAGAATGAAATCTAAAATAATGTTTATATTTTTATGAGTTTTTAACAAATCATTCAAATAAACACAAAGTCTAAGTCAAATACTCAAATCCCAGCAAAAGAACATGAAATTGCCTTCACATCAATTATACATTTATACTACGTGACAAATTTTAATTACTAGCACATAATATTGCATACGGTTTATATTAGAGAATACGAGGGTCAAACTATCATTAGTAGTTAAACTATTATAGTGGCCTAAGTAAGATACTAGTTTAGAATCACAACTCTTTGTTGGACGACTTGAAACTAACCTTTTTTTGGTCAAGTTTTTTAACTGAATAATTGGAATAAATTTCTAAATAATGACAAATGATATGAGATTGATAATGTAATTGATAGAATTGTTCTATTCGAAAATATACATTCTTCCAATTTGCACCAAATTGTGATGCAAAACAGCCACCATAGTTGGTATGAATATGTGGAGGGAGTTGAGTTGTATAAGTCCAACTATATAACTATAAATGTTCAACTAGCATTATCAATATTATGTACTTAGAGCACTTGCAATGTTGAGGAGGAATTTCTTCCTCACTACCTCTCACACTTTCTCTCTCTTCCACCTAATTTTTCCTCATCTTTTACTATTTCATCCATAACATTGAGGAAAAAAAAATTTCCTCACCACTCTCTCCTACTTTTTACTATACCCCACTATATTTACACATCATCTTTTTATTATTTTTCCTTTATTATTTTTTACACTCCTATTTCTATTTCTAATTTAGTTGATAATATGTAGACTATAAAATATTCACGATTAATTACTAAATTAAAAATCGTATTAAATTGTGAAATATATTACACTTAATTAGTAACACTTTAAAATAATTGAAATTACGTAATTAAGTTTATTAATAAATTACTGATTTCAAATTAAGAACAACAAAGATAAATGAAGAACACACACCAACATTAATGAAAGCACTAATATGTTTAACGTACGAATATGACTGAAATTAAATAAAACACATAGGCGTTGTGAACAAGACTACTACGGAAATAAACCCCTCACGCTGCGTGGTGCCGGAAGTTTTGCCAAATATGATCAATCAAATCACGTTCAGTGCTAAATGTTGTTTCTCTGTCACGAACTTGAACCCTTCGATTAACATAGGCGTCGAAGTCGATGTTGCCCGGTCGCCCGACATTGAATTCAAAAGGCTCATTGTTGTTTACCGCGATACTTGTGCTGCTCCGGAGCCTTGCGGCGATCTTCCTCATAGTATTGACGTAAACATCCGCTCTCATGTAGTTGTTCCGTTCGTCTCTTACAATCATTTATGAAGAATAATACAAGCTTTCATTACGTCGCACAAATGTCTTCGTCGTACGCAAGTGACGGTTGTCGTATTATTGCAAACCGAGCTTGTAAAAACTCCAAAAGCACGTTCGACGTCTTTACGAGCAGCTGCTTGTTTATCTGCAAACAACTTGTCCTTTAGTACCTGAGGTACGTTATACCTTGTATAAATGTAGCCACTTTCAGATAGATTCCGTCTGCTAAATGTAGCCGTAGTGGTAAGTGTGCTCGTTGACAGTAAATGTTGTAGCGGTGCAACACCAGTAACACCTCATCGAACACAGTAGATCTATAAAGGACATTTAGATCGTTGCATGAGCCAGGCATTCCGAAAAAAGCATGCCAAATCCATAAATCTTGATCAGCAACCGCTTCTTAAAATGGATGTGGCATTATGAGATCTACCTGCATATTTTGCTTTCCAAGCCGCCGGACAATTCTTCCATTCCCAATGCATGCAATCTATACTGCCGATCACCCTGGAAAACTCTTACGTTCGTTTGGAAAGGATTTGTTGCAATCTCAGCAGTTGGCCTTCTCAAGTACTCATCTTCAAAGTTTGATATTACCCCTTGACAAAAGTGACTCAATGCAACCTTGCGGTAGATGCTCCCATTCGTAAGTATTCATCCACCGCATCTGCGGCGACACCATAAGCCAACATTCTCATTGCGGCGGTGCATTTCTGCAATGGTGACAAACCAAGCCTCCCGAAAGCATCGCAACGTTGTTTGAACCAGTTGTCGCCCTCGACTACCTTGTCCATAATTCGACAGAACAAGGCCTCCGCATTCGAATCTGCGACGAAATGGTTTTCATTATAAACGCAGTTTTCGCAAAATAATCATTGAACAATTGGGCATGCCCTTGCTCTCTATTCCTTTCAACCTTTATTCTTGTCGAATTTTGTGTTTGTTGTTGTAGTGGCATGTGGTTATTATATGCTGGTCTACTAGTTCATCAAAATCTGCGTTTAAATCTGAATTGACGAACTAAACTTGAGGAAGAGCTACTTTGGAATTTGAACATGCTTTTAATTTGTTGTAGAAGATTTATAATTTTCGGACTTCAAGTGTTTGTATACTTCGTAAGTTGTGGCCTTTATATTTGAAGTAACATCCGCTCTCATGTAGTGTTTAAAGTAACATTTATTGGTTGTACATAATACGTTACTTTTTCTGAAAAGAATGACATGCTTGGCAAAATAATTGCACCTTTTGTCATAAGGAAATAGTAGCTCTGAAATAGTAGCTTTGACTGTAATTCAATGACACCAAAATTGCACCTTTGTCAGAAGGAAATAGTAGCTTTGACTAATAATTGAATATGCAATTTAAATTTTTGTGGCTTTGCTTCAAATAAAATGATTCTTTCCAAACATTATTGCACCTTTGTCAGAAAATAATTCATTCATACATTGGAAATTATTGCACCTTTATCAGTAATAATAGCTTTATCAGAAATAATTCATTCATACATTGGAAATATATTACAATATTAATTCTAAAGCCATTCAGTCTTATCACATTACAAATCATACAGACTTACATCATAATGTAGAACGAAAACTAAAATAAATAAAACTGAACATAACATAAAGTAAAACATAAAATAAACTAAACATTAAAGTGGCACCATAAACTAGACCATGAACACAACATAAAGCACACCATAAACTAGACCATGAAACACAACATAATGATACAAGTCTTCTAGTTGTTTTCCACAACAGCGATAAACCAGAAATTTTAGTTGCCTGGTTGCCCGTACACTTCTTTGCCATAGTTGATCCTTGTACGCCTCTTCAGTAGGTGTTAGGCTTCCCTTTTTTCAGCAGAGCTTGGAGCAATTGAGCTTTAATCTCTTTTTGTTCATATCCATCCTATCTTGCTGTAGCTTTTGCTCAAATTCGACTTGTCTCTGCCTTCTCATTTCAACTTATTGCTCAAATTCAACTTTTTCTGCTTCTCATTTCCTTTTGAAGTTGGAGTTCATCTTCTTCTCTTCAGACTGTATTCGTGTTGCGTTGCTCGATGTTTAACTTCATTTGCCAGCATTGACCCATCTTCATCATGGAGTCCTTTGCCCTTGTTAGCTTATCTCTCTTT
>SNQN01008664.1:20000-28288 GCA_008642245.1 Bassia scoparia | reverse complement strand
CTCAATAGTTCCGAGTATGACCTCACGTATTTCCAACTTTTATGAGTTCAAAGCATCTTTTCTAAGTCGAAACAATCGCGAGACGCGGTATGTTTCATCACTGATTACTCTTTTGGGGAGACATTTTTAGGTGTCTACAACATCATTATATAAAAATGTCAGAGTTACAAAAATTTAAAATTTAACTACTGAAATCGGCAGCCATTAACATGCTGATGGACTACAGCTACTGATGCCCTACTCATATACAAAATAGCAGACAGGTATGCTGAACAAAAATTTAAAACAAATGAATGATGATCTGGCACATACAAAAAAAAGAATAAGCAGCAAGTTAACTCATCTCTGAAGACCCGTAACTTTTTGTTGATGACTGCCCGAATTTCTATTGATCTTCATCTCTTTTGTTCGAGTCAAGATCTTTAATCATCACATCAGGGTTTGGATGAGGACATGGTGGGCATATTGGCAGTTGTTACCTTTGTTGCTTCGGCTTCCCTTTGGGCCGGTAGGTGAGCCTTCTTTTTGGTTAGGAAGGCGTTCTCAGTAGTAGAAGCCCTGTCCAGTTCGGGACCTCCAACTTCGGCCAGCTCATATACTTTTTCTGCTAGATAGCTAGCATCGGAGTGGAAGGACATCCTCAAGCAAGCTTTCCACCCCGATTCATAGGCCTTCTCATCTGCTTCGGCCAAATCCTCGGCCAGTTGATGCTCCCGACCATGTGCTTCTGCTAGATAAGCAGACAATTGTTGCACCTAAGAGATCAACATCTCGTTCTTTATCTTCAGACGATCAACAATCTGATAATGGTCTGACACCTGAAAGTGCAACCGATCAGGTATGGATGTTTCACCAAAATCTCGATGTATTCTTTCCTTGCCCCTATGTGTATAGTATTGATCGGCCATTAACTCTTTAGGATGGTCCATCAGGGACTGCGGTCACCAGTGTTGCAGCCGATAACCCATTAGATCCTAAAGAGGGTCTAAGTGTAAGTGACCTTGACTCCGAATCGACAACTTATTATTTTTTTCATTTACATCTCTATACTATTACCTAAACTCGGTTTTTTCATGTGCAGTATTCGGATTTGGATTGGATTATTGTGTGCCAGTTAACAACATAGCTACAACGCTAGCCGAAGAGAAGAATTCGGAGTCGGAGGACTTGAGTTATCATTGTTTAGAGGAAGAAAAAAGAGACCAGTTGGCTTCACTATTAATGCCAACACAAGTAGAGGTGATAGATCTCGTTGACGCCTACGCCGAACAAGACAAACAAATGGTTAGGGGCCGAAAGATCAAGAGGAAAGTGACTAACAATCGGGAGATGTGGAGTTCAATATCCCCCGAAGATGTGTGTCGTGGAGGAGGAGGATGATGTTGTCTTGTCATTGTCCTCACTCCTCGATATAAGTATTAAAACATCGGCCTTTGCGCAGGGTTTAACACCGATGGAAGTGGAAAAAAAAGTGGCTCTGCCAAAGTCGAATGATGAAAAGTTGGTTGTCCCTGATTTGACACTCGTAGAAATGGTTGTTATGGGTCCAACCCATTTGTGCAATATTTATATTGCTTTGGATATTATTTTTGGGCCTTTTATTTGTGAACTATTAAGTTCTATTTTAGGGTCCATTTTCTTTGGGTCTTTTGGCTTCTAAGGGAAGCTTTTGGTGCAATTACTTAGCTGTATGAAGGCAGAAATTACAGCAGTAAGATCAGAACACAAACACACAAAAATAGAGAGAAAAGCTAGGTTTTGCAATTCTCGGATTTTTCAGCGGCAGCTTGTTCAGAGCTTCAATTGAAGGTGCTACCGTGGTTCAATTTGCGTGAAATTTTGGGAGCTTGTTCCTGACATCAAGAGCTTTGTTTTGACTGGTTTTAATATCCGTTTTCAGCTCCGGTTTGGTCGGAATTGCTACCGGAACAGACCTGCAGTTTTAGGGTGATTTCTACACCTTTTGTTCTCTAATTCATCTCTTATTGTTCTTGGATGTTGTTGGTGGGTGTATGAACCTTTGTATACTGTTTTGAGGTTCTTTTTCTCTAAATTTATCAATAAGAGAAGTTAGGGTGGACTACTCAAGAGGTCCCGTGGTTTTTATCCTTCACATCGAAGGGGTTTTCCACGTATAACTTGCGTGTGTTGCTTGTGATTATTTCCGCTTGTTTAATTGCTCAATTGGTACTGTTTTCTTGCTGTTTTGGTACCTATTTACTGCTGATTTTTGTTTGGTTATTCGTTGAGTGATAATTTAGGTTGCTTGGTTGAGTAATTGGTTCGTTGTCTTGATCGAGTGACATAGTGGGTGTCGTTGTGACCCCTTTAGATCCCTACAATGGTTCGGGAGCAACCAGTAATCCCCAACCTCCCCCAGAAGAGTATGGTAGCTGTGTAATGGTAGTAGCTATACAGAATTCAAGAGGTATTGATCCTAAATCAGCAGCAACCAGACATGCAGACACAAATGCCTCCTCCCCAACCAAATGAGGAGGAGGTGAACAAACCTGGGGGTCATTCGGTGGGGTCTGCTGATGGGGGCTCCCATGGCAAATGGAAATTATCAAGTCTAGCAATGTTCGAGGACTCGTTGTATGAGATGGACACGGTCTTGGTACCCGACATGGTAAAGAATGTCTTCAAGGCATGCCGCCAAAAGATGGTGGAAAAGCTCGGGGCCCTATCGACTCTCATTCCGACTGAGAGATCCTGAGTGTGGGCCACTCATATTGTTGCTTGGCTCGGGGAGCCCTAAAAAAAGGGAGAAGAAGCTTGAACAAGCATTGCAGTACCATACGATGGAGGTAAATGATGAAGATTTATGTGTTTTTGTTGTCATTGTTTTTTTTCTTTCTTCTTCSTCTCTTTTTTTTTTTTTGTTTGAAAGATTAAGTGTTTACTATTCTTTTACGTGCAAATGGTAAGATGTTCAGCCAGTTCTGTGGAAACAGCCGAGCATGATTGGGCTGAGATTGCTTGGCTGCAGAAGTTAGTAGCCGACCTGGAGGTGACAATGCTTAATCAGCAAGAGGCAGCTCGGGTTGCTTACGAGGAGAGACTGAACGAGATGAACAAAATGACAAATGAGAGTTCTCGAATGAAGCAGAGTTTGGACTAAAAATTTGTCTAATGGAGAGAGCTTTGACAGGCCTTGAGGGCATGAAGAAACAGCTGCTATTCGACCTCACCATGTGTCGAGAAATCACACATCAATATGGTAAGAACTATCATATGACATTCGAAGAGATGAGAATGTCACTTGGTTAGGCTGACAAAAGGGCAGTCAGCCGAAGTAAGCTGATAATGAGCATGATATAGTGAGGATCCAATGAGGATCCAATGAAAACAACAAGTTATATGGGAATGTGAAAACCAAACGAAATGGGTACATGTAACATTTTAAGGGGTACATACAAGCATTAAAGGGGTACGCGACACCTGAAACTATTGTTGATGAACAGTGCAAAAACCAAACCCCAAATTGAATTATAAGTATATTGCTAGATTAAATCGTGGCCTTCCATTTCAAGATCCTACGGTCAAGATTAGAAGTTTTCACCTAAGGGTTTGGTTTTCACATGATCCTCTTCCTATATATATTAATACGCCCATACCATTCTTGAAAGAATGTAATGCTACGAAAAATGGGTGACAACAGGGGAAAAAGGATATTAAATAGGTCTTGTTAGGCAGGATCGTCTTAATGAATTTTGAGGCCCTGCTCTACTCTCCTTTCAACATTAAAAATGGGGTCCTTCAATTTCATAATTGTTTAATTTTTATTTAAAAATATCGTTATATTACAATGTTTTTTATATAAAAAGAATAATCATCGACACACTTAAACTACTTATACAAATTGAAAATCCTTCAATTTCTGTAGTAGTTCATCTATGTGTATATATAATTTTTAAATTCTTTGAAAAACAATCTTAAACACTGATATTAATTAATGGGGGGTTTGAATAAGAAAATAGAATTTGGTAGTAGAGAAGGCAATGGGTAGGGACTTGGTCAGGTCTGTCCAGAACCAAACCTTCTCATTTTTTTTTAGATCCAGACCTGACTCATATCTGTTGGGTCTGAAATTTTTGGACCCACACCCAAACCCACAGGGTCTGATGGGTCTCTGGGTCCTTATAAGGTCCTAAATGAGTCTTTCTTAATTTTTTTTAAATCGAACATTTTAATTCAATTAATTGTTTTACCCTATTTTATATGTTCGTACTAGTGACGACAATTGCTTAAATATTAAAATACCTCATAAAACCGTAACATATCAAACTCAAAGTCACAACATACAAGTTGTTCACACAATCTCATCATCAAAATACATAAATTATCGCTAGCTAGTCCAACTCATTAACTAGCTTCAAACACATACAAAATCATGAGTAGGGTCTGGGGCGGATGTTTTGGAACCTGACCTAGACCCGACCCATTCCTCTTTGGACCCAAATCCGACTCAGATCCAATGGGTCTAAAATTTCTAAATTCAAACCCTTATAAATGGGACTGAGTCTAGCGGGTCTGGGTTGGGTCCATCACCCATTGCCATCTCTATTTGGCAGTGATTGCTAAAGGGTTAAAATTTTAACATATTTATATAGACTCTGTAAAAAAATTAAGGTAATTGAAAAAAAAATGTTGAATTTTCTAAAGCAATTAATTGAACAAAAGGTATTGTATGCATCAAATGCATAATAAATTTATTGTACATCAAGCATATCGTGACTCTTTATATCAATATAGTGACCCTTTATATCAATATAGTGGCCTATTTCACTTTACATCAATATAATGATAAAAAAATAAGAGTCGTTATAGTGATAAAAAGGGTTATTATACTAATCAAAACTGGGTCACTATAATTTGATGCACAATAAATTTATTGTGCATTCGATTTACCTAATATTTTGTCTTAATTGAAATTGGAAAATATTTTGGAAGAAGAAGAAATTCAATTACAAAGAAGATAATAAAAGAAGGAAAATGCTAAACATAACCTTAAGGCTATGGATAAGCATTAAATAAATTTCTTAAAGTGAAAATAATTTAGAAAATCATGAAAAAATTACACACTATTTGAGATATTAATGCTTATTTAAACTTTTTCTTTTCAATTTTAACTTTTTATCCATAACTCTTAGGGCTATGTTTAGCATTTTCCATAAAAGAACATGAAAATATTTTCTTTCTATTTTTATGGGAATTCTGCAATGAAAGGAGTAATTAGAGGAAAAATTAAAAAGTAAGGTTGAAAATTGGTGTATGATGTTAGAAATGAATTTGGTGTGAATAATCACAAGGTGATTTCGTGATTAAACGTGTACAGCTAGCTAGATATAAAGAGTGAGGGATTGAAAGCTTATTTTTTTAATTTCTATATAACATAATGTCATAATGGGTTGTTGTTCTACAAATGGACCTTTGCAATTTCGGGCCTGTTGCACATGCCATTTACTGTATGAAAATATACTGTAAATTCAGATTAAAAAGATGAATTTTAGAGGTTGAGAAATTTGTCGCGCAGTGGTAATAACCACTGTCTTAGAAGCAAAATTTGCCTCGATTATGTGCAATCGTCCCGTTTGCCCCCCAAGATTAACATGACACTTCCTAATCCGTGCACTCGAGAAAGAGAGTTGGAATTGTAACGATTGTGCTCAGATCAGAGAAGGAGAAGTAGAAGTGTTTGAGGGAGAATTTTTTTTTTGTATATCTCAAACTGAATTAATGAAGGCATTATATAGTGAGAGTGGAAAGCCAAGGTGTTCAAGAAAACTGTAACGACTGAGAATTATTCTTGGGCGAGAATCAAGGATGAAATTAATCAACAATAATGGTTACAAGAATTCAATTCTGTAACTGCCCAAAAATAAACGAAGAATATGGACGTAAAAATAAAGTCACAACACACCGCACATATGTCACGAGCTCGAGTCAGGCCAAACGTCAGTACATGGGGATACCCAATACCACTCTACTCACTAAGCCTCAAACAATACAATGCACTAATTCCTTAATAAAGAAAAGGAACTCTTGATATTCTATCCATGTGGGACAATGAACAAAATTCAAATAAACCTTTTAACCCTTTGCATGCACTAATAATTCCAACACTTACCGACCCTGTCGTTAGGGTTGAAGGGATTAAACACTTTTATGCAAGTCATACGACATGAAAATGATACATTTAACGGGTCAATTTATATATTTCGATGTACTTTGACTTATGGGTAGTCATTGTTCACCTTCGGACCAAGTGACTTGACACTCTCAACTAGGGGTACTTATTGAGCAGTTGAGTTCGCGAGCAGCTCGTGATCAACTCGGTCAAAGCTCGGCTCATGGGAGCTCGAGCTCGACTCGGTACCTTAACGAGTCAAGTCGAGCAAGTCCTTACTCGACTCGTTAAGCTCGCAAGCAGCTCGTTAATTTTTTTAGTTAATATTTTATAATTAATAATATATTGCTTAATATAAAAAATAAAACTAAAAATACTCATATTACTTATATGTAAAAACATAAGTTCACCCATATCAAATTATTTGGGCCAGCCCATTTTCTATAAATCATTCCTAATTCTACCCAAGTAACACACACCCAATTCACTCCATTCACAACATCACAAGTCGAGTAGTCGACATTCACTCTCTCACTCTCTCTCAAACAGTCAAACCCTCGCAGTCGCAGGCTTGAGCCTTCGTTCATCACTCTCTCACACCGACTCGACCTCCTGTGCCAGCCGTCGACTCGCCGTCCTGCGCCACCGCCGCCGTCCGTCGCCGTTCTGCGCCACCGTCGCCGTTCTGCAGTACCGGTACACTTTTTATTTTTATTTTGCTTTTTTAATTTTTTGATTTACTGTTGAATGTTGATTAATGTCGATTTACTGAGAATACTACTTTTTTATTGTTGAATGTTGAATGTTTATTAATTGATTAATGGGATCTACTGAGAATACTTTTTTTTTTATTTTTCGTTTTACTATTGAATGTTTATTAATTTACAAAATGTTGCACTCATTGTTACTAATTTTTATTGTTAATTAATAGATCTGTTTATTAATTTTTGTTTATTTGTTTCACTAATTTTCGATTTACTGTTTACTAATTTTGTATAATAATTTGTTGTTTATTTGCTGTTGATCTGTTTATTAATAACTGTTGATAATATCATCGATTTGGTTTTTGTTCTATTTTTCTGAATTGTTTTTTTCTCTATTTTTTCTGAATTGTCTTTTTTTTTCTGTTTTCCAAATTTCTAGGCTTGGTAAGATTGAAGTGATGATTGAAGATTTGAAATTTTCAAGTGTAGATTGAAGACTTGAAGTGAAGAATTAAGATTTGTTGTTGAAGACTTGTATTATATTTGTTTATGTTTGTTTGCTTTATTGGATAATATTCMTGTGTTRTAYWGTATTTGTGTTTGRTATTGAGCATTTGAGCAARTTGRATTTCTTGTTGTTGAAAACTTGTATTTGAGGTGTTTYATAGATTGTTGAAGACTTGTAGTGTTAAAAGTAAAAACTTGTATTTTTAAATGTTATTGTAGCTTTAATTGACGAGCTCGAGTCGAGTTCACGAGTCGAGTCGAATTTTTTGCTTGAAAACATGGTTTAAAACGAGCTTCAAGTCGAGTCGAGCAGGGTAAAACATTATCGATCGCGAGTCGAGCAGAACCTTATCAAGCTTAACGAGTAACGAGTCGAGTCGAGCAGGTGAAAATTCTTAACGAGTCGAGTCGAGTTATACCCTGCTCGCGATCGGCTTGCTCGATAAGCACCCCTACTCTCAACTAATGTAAAATATTTCGTGTTGACTGTTGGAGTCTTTTATGTGTGGTTTTGAGTACAAATAAAAGGAAAATAATTTCTGACACTTCCAAAATAATTCTGCACTTTTGCTACTTTCACATATATAGTAGTTTGTGACCATTGTCCATGTAAAAGGGGAGAAGTGTATCGATGGTTTAAGAAGTGTCAAAATCACCGCTCAAATTTAAATGGGAGACCATAGAATTATTATTAAATCTGTTGCGGGTCTAAAACACGGGTTGGGTAGATTTCATATGTGTTGTAGTATTGCAATTTGAAAGCTAAAGAAATTTTGTTAGTGTTTGATTTTTCACCGGGTTCACTATCTACTACTGGTTGTATACGTTTATTAAGATATACTATATATATAGTCACGATCTAATGAAAACCATATTTTATATGAGAACGTGAAAACCAAAATAAATGAGTACATTTTACATTTTAAGGGGTACATACAAGTAGTAAA
>SNQN01008664.1:0-15000 GCA_008642245.1 Bassia scoparia | reverse complement strand
GGGGTAAACACGGTTTGGTTTGGTTTGGTGCGGTTTGAGTACAGAATCAAACCAAACCGCAAAATGTTGTTTGCTCATTTCTTCAAACCAAACCAAATCGTATTAACATCCAAACCGAACCAAACCAAACCGTAATAATATGGTTTGGTGCGGTTTGGTTTACGATTTATAACAAGTAGATATTTTTTTCCCCAAAAACCGCTAAATACGACTTCATTAACTTATGATAAAGTTTAAGGGATGTTTAAGTGATTGACCCAAACAAATTAAATTAAATTACATTAAAAAATGCAATCAAGTGCTAACACATAATAAATCTATCTATATAACAATATTAAAACAATCCCTACCTTTCAATTTTTCCCTCCCAAATTTCCCTCTCAACTCCCCTTATTTAATGATTAAATAAAAAAAAAATATTAATAATGATTGTAACTTTGTAAGTTAATAAATATGGTTTGGAAATATACGGTTTGTAATAGAACCCGCTTACATCAGTATAAGACACATGTCAATATCTTATTAAAAAATTTCCCTCCAAAAATAAAAAAGCTATCATTTTTTTGTCCTTTTTTTAATATATAAACAATGTATTAAATTCTTGCTAGGAATTAAATTTATCACTACACTTTTTTTTTCTAAAAAATTAAAAAATATTTAAAAATTATATTCTTATTAATGAAAAACTTTAAATAACTAAATTCACTAATGTACTTCCTCCCATTCTTTTTAGTGGCAACAAATGAATTTTTACGTATTTCAAGGAAGAGATTTAACAATGTAAACGAACAAATTAATCAAAGAAAATTTAACACAATGAAGTTATAATCGTATTCTTCATTGTGTGAAAATAACTTTGAAAAATTTGCTCGTTTACATTGTTAAATCTCTTCCTTGAAATACATGAAAATACCTTTGTTGCCACTAAAAAGAATCAGAGGAAGTAGTTAATTTTAAAATTTCAAACACCACAATTTTCCCCCCGATTTATAGTCATTTATAGTTTTACTCATAATTAATTGAAATCATATGTTTTTTTTCCTCGATCAAGAACCGTATGGTTGTTTTTTAATAACAATATTTTTTTGGAAAATATTCATATTACTACAATTTGATTATAGTTAAACATTAAATGACTGTAAGTTGCAAAATAACAAACACTTTAAGCGATTTTAATATGAAATTTGAATATTGTGTACTTTTATTTTGTTGTAATTGTAACGTTTTCTTTTAGAAGAAACAAATTATATAAATCGTGCAACGCACAGGGCTAATCTAGTATAATATTACTAAAGAAATCCACACCCTTCCATTTTTCCCACCTAAATTTCCCTCCCAACCTTTAATTAATAATTGTATAAAAAATGTAAAAAAAAAAAATAATTAATGAATATAGACTAATAAATGTGTTTTGAAAATAAAATAAAGTATAAACATTTAGTAATTGATGCATAACTATTAAAAAAACTAATCACAATCAAAACCTATAACTATTAAAAAAATTTAATTACAAGCAAAACCTGCTTTTTATATATTTACATTTTAAATAGATCAAAGTTTCGATTTATATAAAATTAATTCATAATTCATTTACAAACCGAACATTTGCACGGGGTTTATCTAGTAATATTACTAAAGCAAAAGTTGTTTTCCCTCCCAAAATTATTAGTTTTTTATTTTTATTTTCATTTTAACATTATATTTTTTTTCTTTAGCAATTACCTAGATGCATTTATTTCATTTATACCATTTGTAATTGTATTATTATGCAAATACTTTTAAATTATATATTTTTAAGACTTGGTATATTAAATTAATTTGATTATTTTATCTTTTTCAAATTTTAATTATTGATTTAATTAGTTACTAATTCATATTTTTAAATTACAATTTTCTTTAGTGGAAAATCCGAGCATTTGCTCGGAATCATCTAGTATAAAATTATGTGATATTTATATTTGTTGTAGCATGTTTCCGCTTGGATAGCTACAAGATTTCCTCTGCTTCAGGGTTGAGAGATGGGTGGAGGCTTCCCTTCTACGCTACCTCAAGAGAGCTGATCTTGGTCCTGAAAACCTCGGGATGGCTTGGCTCTTCACGTTCCTTGAGACGCCTTAGCACCTGCAAGAAGGAGAATAATCCTTTTTGGATTATCTCCCCTCCGATGCCTAAGTAAGTAACGGGAGGAGGAAAGTAGTAAATGCTAWGCTATTTAGAGAGAAGTTAGAGAGATAAGTTCTATACTTGCTTAAGTATGAAGTAATGCTCTCAAATATGTAAAAAGTTGTGTCAAAAATGATGCCTCTCAAGGGGTATTTATAGGCTCTTGCCTTACCTCTTGGAGGCTCGGATGTGTGACACTTGTCACCATCCTGTGCATCGGTTTACCTGTTTAGCTTGCTTAAGCTGTTTCTTTTATTGTGTTCAACCGGTTTCCGGTTGATTACTTGCAGATCATCTACCTCTCGGCTTCTGACACGTGTCACGAGGGTCTARGCCAAGTTGGATTTTCCCGACCACACGAGACGCGACACGTGGCTTTACGTGCCACATCATTTGCCCCTCAAACGCTCCAAATACGCTTGTATTTGGAGGGTTTGATAATAATATTCATGTTTAAAATGGAGTACGAGTGCTTTCCTCGATTCTTGTAATGAGAGTTTTCCTCGATTTTCGCGCCTTGCATCGAGTACATTCATTCCTCGATTTTCGTGCACTGTCTTTAACAAGTAATCCGGCAATTTCTCCCAAACCTCGAAAGTTGTGTCAGGATCTGGAGGATTTCCTATTTCTTGGGACTTGGGCCACAACCGGTGTAAATTCCTTTCCTCGATTTTCGTGCCAGATTATGACACCTTGGATTTTGGAAATCCAACCGAAGATTCTATTTTGCTTTTGGATTAAACCTTCAGTCAACCCATCAGCCTTCTTCGAATTGGGCTTTAAAATCAGGCCCAAAATGTTTGGGCTTTTCGACTTTTCCCGCTRATTTTTCGAATTTCAAATTCGAAATTCTTACCTACCAACCCTAATRTTTCCTATAAATAGGGGGTAGGGAGGAGAGAGAAAAGGTTGGTGAAAGCAATAACTTRTGAAATTACTCTCTCCTCTCTCTAGAATCCTTTTGATTTTCTCTCTCTTCTTCGACTCAAGCAGAGACTTCTCGGTTCGCAGCTGATCTTCGTCTGTTCTCAAGTTTTTAGACTCTTCTTCGACTTTATTTCTTTCGTCCTCAGTCTTCGCTTCGTCGACTCAAGGTATAGTTTTTCTTTGAAATTTTGATTTTTCTCATTCTTTTTTACAAAGTAATAAACATGGCTTCGTCTTCGTCATCAAGCCCTAATAAGTCGGATGTTGGGGGCTTCGGGGAGCCCAGGCCAACATCTCCAGGATCTGTTGAGKCKRAGGGTTCTTCGATTCCCCAATATCATTCTTGCGAGCCCTACCTGAATAAATATCCATCCAATAATTCTCTCCTTGTGCCGGATTTTAATATGCCAAGGGTGAAACAAACTGCCTGGGTTCCAGGCATTAGTAGTAGACAGGACAGATCTGGCGAAGGTCCTTTGACCTCGCATATGGACAATGACCCCGATGACATAGTTCCAGAAACCTTTAACTTGGATGTTTCTACCGAAGACGTTTTTATTGATGGGAACATTCAAACGGATCCCGTACCTGCGAAACCTCGCAGCTATCCAACCCCCGAATCTTTTAAGGTTCGAGAAGGCTGGATCGCAGAGTTGACCGCGAACAAGGCGGCCTACAGTACCATGTTAGGAATTCGAGGGCAGGGCCTCGAACTAATAATCCCCAAGAAGGGGGACCGCATCGTGGATGCACCAGAAGGCACCTTCGCAATTTATAAAGATGTGGTGGACCTTGGACTGCATAATGGTGCCTGTTCGTCGATTTTCCACCACCTTCTGGCTGCCTATGGATAAGCTTATTCGCAATTGGACACCAAACTCTGGGTCCACATTTTGGGGTACTCGCCACTTGTAAGGCGAGAGGATACTCCCATCTGTTCGTGTATTGTGCGGATGCACACTTTAAGCAAAATAACAAGTGCCTGTATGGCTCTGGTATCAGCTGGCGAGCCGGAAGGCTTCATGAAGCCTTCGACAAGCCAAATAAGTTCAACGTCTGGAAGACTGACTTCTTCTACCTTCGACTGGCGAGGAGAAGGAAGTAAATTCTGGCGCTTGGACAGAGGAACCAATTCGGTGAAGAATCATGAATTGGGAACCCTTTCGGACAACGAGGAGAAGCAAATGAAATCTTCACCTCGAAGCCAGTGATCCTTGACGATGGAGCAACCAAGGATCATCTTCCTAGATACTGGCTTCCATTTTGAGTTTTTTTGTGAACAAAGACTTTCCTTATGGCCTTCTCCTGATGGATGGCACTAGGGAAGAAAGAGGTAGCTTCGCATTTCTTATTTTTGAACATCCATGCATTCGCTATTTCTAACCCTTTGATTTGCTTGCTTTGCAGAGGCCTGCTACAATAGATTGCCTGACATCCAAAAGGGCAAAATGGAACAGAAAGACTACGATGCCATTGCTGCGTGAGGCTAGGTACGCAGCTTAAAGAGAAAAATAAAGACGGCTGTAGTTTCTCACACTTAGTCAATTTTTTCATACTTTCAGTTGAGGAACTTGCGAACGTACACTTCAGTACTATGTGAAAAATCTGTTCGCAAAATCCGCCTATCAGCGAGAGTGTAACGTTCGCACTTCTTGCAAACTTGGCGAATGAAAAGAGCAGGATACACTGAGGTGTACGTTCGCAAACCCTCAGTTGTTGGGGTATATGCGAAGGTACACTTCAGGCTTACCTTAAGAACTCAATCGCATCTTTTGGTGTTTTTGGCGAAAGGAAAATGCAGGATACACTGAGGTGTACGTTCGCAAGTCCCTCAGTTAGTGGGGTATCGGCGAAGGTACACTTCAGTGCTTCTTGATTTCTTCTTCGCATACACTACCCACTTCTTCTGGACAATTTGTCAAGAGAAGTGATGTGTACACTGGGGTGTCGTTCGCAACTTCCTTATTGTTTTTCAAAGGAGTTTCGCGAACAGCCCTTCAGAGTCCATAACATGGTACATTCGCACCGTACTTTGACAAAGTTGCGAAGGTATTTGTCTTTTGTTTGATAAGACTAACACTTGTAATTTTCCTTGTGTTTTAGATCTTCCTAACCTTCGAGGTCATACTGAGATCAAGCGACGAGACGGTCGCAGCAAGAAGGCCACTCCAGCAAGGAACCCTACCAAGGGGGCTTCCCCGGACGTGGTAAGGGTCGATCTGATGACCCTGGTGAGGTGGGAGAGCTTCGGCTACCCCGGTGTCCAGGACCAGCGATTCACATGCGTGCGAAGAGGAAGGCACTTCGCATGAGGCTGGTACTTCATCGAAGCATCAGAAGCCTCTCTCCGTATCTCCCTTCGGGAGGTGCCTTCGCTGGTGATGACAATGGTGAGCATTTAAATTATGCTAACACCTATGGGCGAAGGTCTAGGAGTTCCATGATACTCCCCTTCGCTCCAACAGATACCCTTTAAAACTTAAGTGGTGATTCTGAAATGTTGAGTTGGACCTGACTTCGTCTATACAACTTTGCAGAATTTGTTGACATCGAAGGTGATGGCGACGAAGCTGCTAGTCGCCAGCGAAGCTGATGTCGAACAGACCTTCTTCCCCCACAATGAGTACGTGGGAGCCATCGAGATATTGACTTCTCTAAGTTTAATATCAACGATGAATAACATCGTCCTCCTTGGTCTCACCATTTCCGAGGATCCCCCGTGCTCAACGGCGAAGCCAGACAAAGATCCAGACCTGGCTTGAGGAATTCTTCGCCAAAAGCATCCGACTGCAGCGGAGGATTTGGCGAATGACCAGGAGAAGACGAGACCTGGATCGACGAAGAGGAGGATCGATTCCTCAAGGCCTCGCAGAACTCCCAGCTCCTCATAAGCGAAGATGCTTAGGGAGATGGTGAAATGTGCTCCTTCGGAATATCGAGACACTTTGCGTGGACTCGACGAAGGCTCTGCTGGAGCCATCGAAGGATGTTTGGCGAGGTAATTTTTTTCAACACTTAGTTAAATTTTGATTATTTCATTCCTTTTTGTATCATCTAACTTCCATTGGACTTTCCCTCGCAGGCCATGGTGAGGGTGGATGACTGGCGAAGGCTATTCGCCTATTACCGACGAGAGGCGAAGTTCAAGGACTGCTGTACAAGAGCCCAAGCTTACATCCAGCAGCAAAACTGCATTGCTCTCCGACAACTCGAGGCGAACTGGAGATTGTCGAACGAACTGGCGGAGACAGCGAAGCTATCCCAAGCTCTTCGAGTTTATAAGAGGGCGAAGATGAGCTTGAAGTTCTCAAGGCTGAAAAATCTAAGCTACTGCGGAGGAGAAGTCCGCTTCGACGCTGCATTTGCTGCGAAAGTGAAAACAGAGCTCGAAGCCAGCAAGACAAAGTTGAAGCTGAGCTGAAGGCTAAATATGATGAAGAACTTCGCAAGGCGAAGGAAGCAACTTCGACTTCTGCTACTGCCTTTTCCAAGCTTCAGTTGGAGCACAAAGCTTTACAGGAAGCATGGAAAGAAGGTACAAGGTCGAAGGATAAGGGAATCAAGGAGAGGAGCTCTCATCGCAGATGCTTGGAGTACATGCCCATCAAAGACGATTATCCCTACGCAGTGTTCGAAACGCGACTAAACTATGTCGAGAGAGTGTGCCCTCGTCGACAAAATGAGCCGCCTCGCCTGAAAAGCCTCAACAATTCATCTATCAGTTTGAAGAGATGAGAAGGTAGGCTCGTCCGCCTCCTCCAGCCTTCGCTAGTCTCATTTTGCTTCCATTCATTGATGAATTTGTATATTCATTTAACTCTCTGACTTGTAATGATTTTTGATGACTTGAACAATTTCTAGTTGATGTAAAAACTATTCATGTTGCGGAGCCTCCTGTGCTCGCATTTTGCGGAGCCCCCTGTGCTCGCATGGTAATTTAAGTTAGGCACTTTGCCATTTTGCTATTCATTGTCTTGATATCTCTTTTCTTCGCATGTTTGATGTCTGCTTTTTCCTTTTGTACTTCTTCCGCACATCCTTTTTCCCCTGTAAGTCTTTGCAAACTCTAAGTGTTTGGAAAGATTTACAAATCTAGATGCCCTTCGCAGATAACTCACAGGTAGACAAAGTCTGCCTTCGCAGTTTATTAGCAACCTTTAACCATGCGAATAGAAATAGATGGATACGCTGAAGTGTACGTTCGCACCTTCCACCTGATCATCGATGTTGTGTTTTACCACGAAATCTCTAAGTTTATAAATGACAAAGAATTGATTGACTTGAGACCCAGTAGGGGTGTCAAGTCAATCAATCATACTGATTGCCCTTAAACTTGGAGATTGAGTGACTTGTTCTTCAAAATTTTTACCTGCCCTTCGCAGGTTAAGAATCTTGCCCTTCGCAAGTTAGAGACCTTACTCTTTGCAGGAATAAACATCTTGCCCTTCGCAAGTTAAAAACCTTGCATTTCGCAGGTTATAGACGTCTTGCCCTTCGCAAGTTAGGAACCTTACTCTTCGCAGGTTAAACATCTTGCCCTTCGCAGGTTATACATCTTGCCCTTCGCAAGTTAAGAACCTTACTCTTCGCAGGTTATACATCTTGCCCTTCGCAAGTTAAGAACCTTGCACTTCGCAAGGGTAGAAATCTTGCCCTTCGCAAGTTATAGGTCATTACCTTCGCATAGGTAGGCGATTGCCTTAACAATTTGTGGGGTCACTTGCCCCTCTGTAAATCAAAATTTTCTTGAAAGACCTTAAGTATAATAAATTTATGCGATTCTAGGAACGTTTGTCCTTCACAACTGTAAATATTTTTACTTAAGACTAGTTGAGCTCATTTATGAGCTGTGGGTTTTTAGCATTTTATTTTCTTACGACTGTAATATTGTTTAAGTGATTCAGACCTTGTGTAGGAATAATAATACCGTGCCCCCGGTTTGAGGGTCTTGTGCCCCCGTTTTGAGGGTCTTGTGCCCTCGTTTTGAGGATCTTTGAAATGTAAAAGGAGGGGAATTTGCCCCTGATGAGATATCAACACACATTTTGAAGTTCAAAGTATTGAAGGCTTTCATTCAATCTTACTTCAAAAAATTACAAGGCCGCTTGGCCAATTTCTGCTAGTGTGCTTACACTTGCAGATCAAACATAATACTTTTTCAGATTATCCGTGTTCCAAGGGTGAGACAAGCGTTGTTGATTTGCGTCCTCCAGCTTGTAGGTCCCATCACGTAGCACTTCGCAAATCCGATACGGACCTTCCCAATTTGGGGTTAGCTTGCCCTCTTCTTTGGCCCGACCAGTGGATTCCATTTTTCGTAAAACCAAATCTCCCAGCTGAAGAGGTCGATGATTCACCCTTTTGTTGTATTCCCTGGACATCCTGAGCTTGTAAATTTGCTGGCGTAGTAGGGCATTGCTCCGGATCTCCGGTATCAAGTCAAGATTATGTCGCATTGCTTCCCAATTGCCTTCTTCGGAATAAAGCATAACTCGTAATGTAGGCTCATACATTTCTATGGGGAGCTGTAGGGCTTCGCCCCGCCTTAGGCAAGGGGCGCGACCTCAGCTTCAGTGTCATGGAGTTGAGCCATGGAATCCGCATGTGAATGCGTTGGGGTGTGTCATCGAATTGAGGGGATCGCCACCGTGCCTATATAGGTTATTCACGGACGCCCGAAACATTGGTGCCAAATTAATGGCCCCACGTCCAATCAAGTAACCAGTCGTGGGTTCGGGGACATGGTACGAATCAGATCTGTAACCCAATTCGCCCGCATGTAGCGGCCTCTACTCGGTCTCATTGTAGTTCCATAAATCATAACAATTGAATTCAAAGAGCCTATTGAATTGATCTTGAAAGTACACAAATTACTAGTTGAGTTGCTATTATGTGCAAGCAAAGACTTCTATAATGGATAAGGCGATCACTTGATTGTTAGTCAATGTTAATAAGGTGCTTAGAAAACCGGTCGTCCATGATTATCTGACTTTAATGTGACAAGCGATTAAATTCCGGTCTTGTTTAAGCAATATATACAAGTGTGATTGAATATATATATACAAACGAGACATGAAAAACAAAGGTTAGTAAGGCATAATAATATGTATGTGCGCCCTTCTCACCTTGTCACTGCAAACAATCAAATCGTTAGAATAAGAATAAAACTCAAGGGAATCGTCCTTCGATTGAATTGCTAATTGAGACAAGCAAACGCGTTAGTATTGACAATAGTAATATGTATAATAATAGATGAAAATCAAGAAAAACCATGGAAACAATGAAAATATTAATAAAATCCTACATATTTACATGAACGATTAAGAGGTGAGTTTCTACATTGCTTTAATTGAATTAAAACTCAAAATAATAGTTAATCAAATTAAAAGTGAAAAATGGAATTGAAAAAGAGTGAAAGAAAGGTTTTTGGTGAGTAATCTCAGATTTATACCCTTATTTCGCTTGTTGATTCGAATAGAATCGATGCTTTGAATCGAATACGAATGTGTTTTGAGTGTTTTGAGAGAGAGAATAGATGTGTCAAGCTGTGTGAAGTGTATACGAAGTGAAGGTATTAAGGTCCTCTCCGGACTGAGCAAGGCAGAGAAGTATTTATAGGCACGAGGCAAAACGAGGCACAAAACAACCCTGCGTATATACGCTGGGATGAGCGTATATACGCAGGTGAGGAGCGTATATACGCTCATTCCCAGCGTATATACGCTTCTCAATTTGCATGATTTTTTGGCAAATTCGTGTGTATGGGTGAGCGTATATACACTGGATGTGGAGCGTATATACGCTCCTGGTGAGCGTATATACGCTCAGCATCTGCGTATATACGCTCACTGATTTCGTATATTCTTTCCAAAAACCTCGAAATATTTCGATTTCCTCCGATTTTATTCGTGATTTCCCTTGATTCGACGCACCTAGACACCCTTGCTCTCCAAGAAAGGATTTCTAGAATGTTCTAGAAGGTTCCACGTATTTCCGGAGTATTTTCTAATTATTCACGTATTTTCTGCGTATTCTGCGTATTTAAACATTGCAAAATTCATAGAAAATCATAGAAAAATCAGAAAAATAATTTAAAAATATTGGCGGATTCAGAAAAATGTGACGCACATGATGAAAATCAAAAAGCACGAGAATCGCCAGTGTAACTCGTTTGAAAACCTTTGAAAACCTTTGAAAACCTTTGAGTTTATCGAGAAAACCGAAAGAAAACATGTTTGCCTTGTATGTGACCTTTGCTCAATAATTCCGAGTACGACCTCACGTATTTCCAACTTTCGTGAGTTCAAAGCATCTTTTCCGAGTCGAAACAAACGCGAGACGCGGTATATTTCATCACGGATTACTCATTTGGGGAGACACATTTTCAGGTGTCTACAGAAGCCCCCACTTTGACTGAGTCTGAAGAGACGATAGTTTCGTAAGACGAAAGTCAAAGTATTCGATTCGGGACGGAGAGCAACTCAAGACGTTCTGCGACCCTGAGTTACCCTTTTTCGCCGGTACCTGCAAAACAAAGGTTAGTTTTACCTGTAGCCGTGTCCCATGCGGTTTGATGTGCTTGTATGTGTCTGAGTCCTTGAGCGGTCATTTCCCCGTTTGGCTGACTGGGAGAAATGCAGGTGCGTCCCATGCTTTCCGAAGAAATGAGCATTGACTTGAAAATGATAGCCCTAATTCAGGATTAAGGACTACCTTGGTGACGACATAGGTCTGTTTTTATGTCTAGCGAAATTTGCATGCAATGTTGACTTGTAACTTGTGACCTTGAGATTGAAAGAGTGGCAAGAGTCATTGATTTTGAAAGAGTCTTTGAACTTGGAAGGGCCTTGTCTAGGTCTGGTTTTAGACATAATTTGCAAGAGTCATTGGATTTGAAAGGGTCTTGTCTAGATCTGGTTTTAGACATGACTTGAGAGTGTCTTTGAATTTGAAAGAGTCTTGTCTAGGTCTGGTTCTAGACATGGTCCTGAGAGAGTCATTGAATTTGAAAGTGGCTTGTCTAGGTCTGGTTCAAGACATGATTCTGAGAGTGTCTTTGAAAGAGTCTTTGTCTAGGTCTGGTTCTAGACATGAATTGAGAGTGGCTTGTCTAGGTCTGGTTCAAGACATGATTTGAAAGTGTCTTGTCTAGGTCTGATTCTAGACATGATTTGAAAGTGACTTGTCTAGGTCTGATTCTAGACATGATTTGAAAGTGTCTTGTCTAGGTCTGATTCTAGACATGATTTGAAAGTGACTTTGAATTTGAAAGAGTCCAGTCTAGGTCTGATTCTAGACATGATTTGAAAGTGTCTTGTCTAGGTCTGATTCTAGACATGATTTGAAAGTGTCTTGTCTAGGTCTGATTCTAGACATGATTTGAAAGTGACTTGTCTAGGTCTGATTCTAGACATGATTTGAAAGTGTCTTGTCTAGGTCTGATTCTAGACATGATTTGAAAGTGACTTTGAATTTGAAAGAGTCCAGTCTAGGTCTGGTTCTAGACATGATTTGAAAGTGTCTTGTCTAGGTCTGATTCTAGACATGATTTGAAAGTGTCTTGTCTAGGTCTGATTCTAGACATGATTTGAAAGTGTCTTGTCTAGGTCTGATTCTAGACATGATTTGAAAGTGACTTTGAATTTGAAAGAGTCCAGTCTAGGTCTGGTTCTAGACATGATTTGAAAGTGTCTTGTCTAGGTCTGATTCTAGACATGATTTGAAAGTGACTTTGAATTTGAAAGAGTCAGTCTAGGTCTGGTTCTAGACATGAAAGGACGATACTAGAGTCTAATCCTAGTACCAAGTGCCAATTGAAGAGTGTCATTTGAAGAGTGACTTAGAGAAAGGTGACATTTGGACGTGACTTGACTTAACATTGGCGAGACAGTGACTTTGATTGGAAAGAGACAGGGTCCAAAAGTGATTTTTCAGGATTTCCACTTGATAGCAAAAGACTTGAACACGTAATAGGGCCTTAGGAGACAAGAAGCCCCCAACTGGAAATTAAGGAGCCATGATGACAACGAGCCCCCCAGCGAGACTTTGAGACAACGTGGTTTACGGCTTAGAGTCAACATAGGGAAGGTGGATGGATTGTATGGATGAGTTCCCCAATAAGATGTACTAACCCAAAGGTTAGGTGGCTTTACTTCCTTGGGATTGAGTCAATGAGTCCTTGAAGGTGACCAAAGAATAGGCTATGGTTCGAGAAATAAAAAGGGTCAAATTTGTGACTAGGGGTCAAAGATGTGGCTAGACGCGAGGTTGGCTAATGATGTTGGTTCAAACATGAGTCTATGTGAGGTTCTAAACTGGCAAAACCATAATCGAATTCTTAGCAAGTCAAAGCACTCAAAAGGCCTCAAATGATTTAATGTTAATGCTGATGCGGTCGAACCTCGAGAAGAGGCTTCCTACGTATCCTTACGGAATCAGACCAACGTAGTTCTGATGATGATTTGAACAATGCCTCGTGTGAGAGGGCTTTTGTGGTTGTAATGTGAGGCTGTGGTTTGAGGGTTGAAAAAGGCTTGATGTTTTTGAAGTGACCCACGGTGCGCAGTGTGCTTTTTAGACTTTTGCTTTTTGTTTGAATTGGGCTTTGAACTTTGGATTTGGATTTTGAAATTGATTTGCATTTGTGATGACTGGCATTGAACTTTGATTTTTTGCTTTTTGCCCATTTTATTCTTCTTTTTTTTTTCTTTTCTTTCTTTTGCACGTGTCTTTTCCTACGCACCGTTTGGTCCAAAGGGTTAGGTAGATGTGGGTGATGAAAGAAAGATAGGCTAAATGATAGTGTTTGTGGCTCAAAAGGTTGCAAGGGTTTTTGATTTGATGTGACAAAGGGTATGGAAGGGAGGGGTCATTTTGTGGAGCTGTGAAGGAAGGCCTCTCTTGGGCATTGTTCAATTTCAATATTAGATTAAACCAATTGTGGCCAATGAGTGTTGAGACTTGCATAGAATTAGAAAATAATATTGCCAAAACAAATGAATCATTTTATTGATGAAACATACATGGCTTATTGTATAGGAAGAGACTACATAGACTCAAGGGACAGGAATTGAAAGGGTCATATAGCTAGGACTGGGACTCTGTGACTCAATCTAGAGAAGGCCGCGCAGATCGATGATCCACGCCTTGGGGTGACTCATGAGGCTTTGATGGTAGTGGTGTTTGATGTTTTTCCAGTTGGGCCAAGGAGGTATAGGATTAGGCTTTTTGTGGATGATGGAGGGTCAAGAGACATGGGCCTTTTGTGGAGGTAGGATTTGTTTGACTTCTTGCCTCTTTGGGCCCCAGAGACAAGTTGCGAGTCTTTGCTATCTTGCTGAAATCAAGAAATTACACTTTAGAACCCAGAAACAAAAGATTGGTCTACTTGAAAACTCTTAAGAACAAACCTAACTCAGTCTTGAGGTTCTGGACTTAAGGAACTGAACTCGAAAGTAGACTTGAATGGGCTAGACCTAAATCTGATTTAAGGTGCTAGACTCGAGAAAGAACCAAACCTAAGATGGGCCTATTTCAGAATTAAGGACCTCTTAGACCTATGAGCCACTTGAAATTGAATGGGCCTAGCCTTGAAACAAAGTTCCTAGGGTTGTGTCTATGATCGAACCTAGTTCAGTTTTAAGGTTGAAGTTGAAGCGAACCTAATTCAGATTCAAGGCTCTTGGGTTGAAATTGAATTGAACCTAATTCAGACTTAAGGTTCTTGAATTGAGACTGAATTGAACCTAATTTAGGTTTAAGGTTCAAAAAGGTCGAATCTAAGTCAGACTTAAGACTCTTGGATTGGAATCGAACCTAAGCCAGATTCTAGGTCGAATGGAGTTTGAAATTGAATTGGATTGGAATGGGCCTAATGGATCAACAAACTTCATGTCTTGAACCAAAACCATAGATTAAGGGACTGGGCTTAGTTGGTGGCTAAGAATTTGGACTGAACAAGAGAGTCACAAGTTAACAAGCACATTGATTGAAACACAAAACCAAATTAATCACTTAAGGTCAGGATCTAAGTGAACTATAAGTCGGCTTGGTTAAGTCTGATAGTGTACCATGCCTAAGAGTAGAGCTGGGTCCAATTTCACCACCACAATATTGGTGATGTATGGCCGAGATACCCGTTATATGCACGCATCTCGTAACACGTGCATACGCGGCATGGGCGGGATAGGACTTACCTTAGACATGTGATCAATTAACCACATGCAACCAAGATAAAATCCCCCCTTAAGGTGATCTCGAGCATAGAACATGCCCATATTGAGACCAAGGTGCCTAAGACATGACCCTATTCGAAGGGTCACAAGCAAAATTCAATTGATTATGAATATGGAACTACGTGACTTTCAAGTCTGTCCACTCACCAAATGGTGATTATCCCCAGTGAAGTCGCCAAAAACTGTAGGGCTTCGCCCCGCCTTAGGGGGGCGTGACCTCAGCTTCAGTGTCATGGAATTGAGCCATGGAATCCATGTGAATGCGTTGGGGTGTGTCGTCGAATTGAGGGGATCGCCACCGTGCCTATATAGGTTATTCACGGACGCCCGAAACATTGGTGCCAAATTAATGGCCCACGTCCAATCAAGTAACCAGTCGTGGGTTCGGGGACATGGTACGAATCAGATCTGTAACCCAATTCGCCCGCATGTAGCGGCCTCTACTCGGTCTCATTGTAGTTCCATAAATCATAACAATTGAATTCAAAGAGCCTATTGAATTGATCTTGAAAGTACACAAATTACTAGGTGAGTTGCTATTATGTACAAACCAAGACTTCTACAATGGACAAGGCGATCACTTGATTGTTAGTCAATGTTAATAAGGTGCTTAGAAAACCGGTCGTCCATGATTATCTGACTTTAATGTGACAAGCGATTAAATTCCGGGCTGAAC
>SNQN01008663.1:0-24552 GCA_008642245.1 Bassia scoparia | reverse complement strand
ATGGATTTTCTACTCTTCCACAGGAGGATCCACCCACCGTCCATGCTCTTTAATTAGGTCGATCAAAGCGTCTGTAGCTTGCTCCATTGCTATCCCACGCTTTACCACCYTCTGCAAGAAAATACATATCAGATTCTTCAGTATCATTCGACACTTTTAAATTTTACAAATTTCACAAAATCATATAATGAATCACACCTTGCCCACATAAAGGTCAATTTTTCCAGGAGAACCACCAACATATCCAAAGTCCGCATCAGCCATTTCCCCAGGACCATTCACAATGCAACCCATGATTGCAATCTGTACAAACAAATGAGGTTTCAGAGTAAGCTCAGGCATTTAAAATGACACCATACAGACATCAGTTGATCGGTTTTAYAAAATTACAGAAACGCCAGGTAAATGAGATGTCTTCTCCCTTATTTGTGCGCTTATTTCTTGTAGGTCGAAGAGTGTCCTCCCACATGATGGACAAGATACATATTCCTGGACAGAGAAATACAAACATCATTGGTCAAATTATCCAGCAACTAACTCAAAATGATATCACTTTATTTTGGACCCAATTAACTAATCCCAACCGCCAATTCTCATCCATATAATGCAATATTTGATAAACTCATGTTGAGGAGCATTCTCAAAACAATCCTTGGTTGTCAATATTTTACTTCTTATCTATTTTTTAATTAAAAATAATYATTTTTTGTTCTTGGGTCTGTTGCACTTAYAAAGATTTTGATATGATCTGCACCCGATACATGGAAAACTAACCGTTTTAGTATTCCTCATTCTGCAACCTTGAAGCAAGTTAAAAGATGTGTCTCTGAGAAATTCAAATTCTTGATCAGGAGCTTCCAAAAGTACACCATCTCCTAGCCCGTCAACAAGAAGGCATCCAGCATAGGTACCAGCACGAATGACCAAGTCATCCCTAATATAAGAAATATGATATGAGGAAAAGGGGAGCAAATGAAAAGTGAAATCTTGCCACAAAGGCTTCCAGTTCAAATTTGGTGATGATCACCTGTGAATTCCAGTGGGGAACTGGATATGGTGTATAACAGGGAAATTCAAAGAATTATCTGATAGGTACTCAAACAGCCTGCAAATAATTAAAACAGGAGGTTAGATTCAAACATCTACACTAAATTTAAATAGGAAAAAAAATGATTGAAAAGGAATCATGAAATCCTTGAGACATGTTTCTCGAACGTTGAAATGAGTTTGAAACTTGGACATGCATAAGAAAATTGACATACAGATATATTAGCCAGGGATATGGATTAATGATTAAGGTATAAGCATATCACATGGACAAGACTACAAGAGAATTTGCATATTGGATTTCATATCATTGGGAAATATGTGAAAGGAATCTACTACTCCAAWGTCATCCTAATTGTCAGTAAACACCAAAGGTGCTTCTACGATGATGGTAACAAACACATACAAAAGATAGTCAAATACCCACCATCCATAGTGATATATAGGTTCAGTAAACCTATGCTAGTAGGGGAAATAGTAAACCCATCCAAAGAAACTTCAGAGAGTCACCATCTTTCAAGCTGAAGTTCAAGTTGTTTTAAAGGTATCCGATGGTGACAAAAGACATTTTTCGTAGTCTCATAGAATGGCTCAAGGTTAAACCATGAACCTACAACAGTCTATTTCCGCAGCAACCTATATTAACGACTCCCTCAGATTAGAGACAATTCGTAAAATTTTAAACAAGCTTACTCAAAATCCTATCTACAAGTCTTCAGCAAGCTTCCAGCTTCACAACACCTAAAAAAACTTCCCCAAAGCAGTGACAACCTCTTAGTACAGATTGGGCTTACCTGCACCAAAGGCAAACTCAAATCGAAGGACCACAATATGTGCTTTTGTTGCCGAAGGTGAAATTGAACAAGTCACAGCAACAAAAAAAACTTGAAGCCATTTCAATGTCACTTGCTATGCCCAGATGCTCAACTTATACTGTTGGCCCACTCACAAGCAAGCAGAATCCCAGAGTAAATAATGGCAGATATACCTCCCGTCCGGCATGAACTCTGCTGACGATTTCTTTCGAGAAAGGCAGCTTCGTGCAGAATCATTGTAGCATCTGTTCTTTAAGAATTCCAGCTTCTCTCATCATGGTTCACTTCACCCCGCAGAGACACAGCCAACGTGTTCCTAGCAAAACACACCATATTAATATAGAATCGACACCATTTGAGTTTGTCAAAAATGACAAAGAAACTCCCAAAGAACTCAACTCAGGTAATAATTTATGTGCACAGAGTTGCAAAATCTTGAGGTTCACCAGAAAATTGCATTAGGCAAGGCTTTGTGAGTTGCGTCGGACAAAGGGGTTTATTAATGTCATGCTTATATCGGATTATCTTTGAGAGCTAGCCGCTGATGTAAAAAAATCCGTTTTTCAAATCATTCATTTCGCTTTCAACATAGCCAATGCAAGGTTCATGCTACTTGCTTAAATAAGACGATGTGGTGACGAAAAGCAACAGGAAGTACTGCTTACACGGCATCATAGCATCTCTACTGGTGGAGCTGCTAACAAAATAGATCTACAGTTGGCGAGGGTCCTAAGATTAACAAGTATCTTTGTCAGGAAAGTTTCATTCTATAACTACAAAACATTATGAATGACTCGTCTAAACTCTCATAATTTTTCCTGAGAACCTGAAAGTTTAACTATATATAACATTTACCTTGAATGGCATGCTAACAGCAAGCTTTGCAGCTAGTGCACTTGTATGGAGTTCAGGTTCCTGAAAATTAAAGTAATGAACGCAGTGAATAAGCAATAGCTAAAAATATATTTTTCCAATGTCTCACAATAATCAGTCAAATAAAGATAAAGAGATCCTGAAATTCAGCATTTGTGCAACAAACCCACTTGTAATTAGAAAGAAAACAAGAACTTCCAACTTTCACCATCATTGGAAATTAAATGAGCTTATTTCAATTAAAACTATGAATGTACATGAACTTTTATCCAGCCAACACCACAATAAATATGAAATATAGATCGGAGGAATAAAGAAGCTACAATTATGATAATAAACTATAAAGACATAATATAGCTAATGATACTACACTCCGAACATGAGATATCTGGCATAAAGCCATTAACTCTTAAAATACAAAAGTGATCCAAAAATAAAAACTTTTATATGCATAAAGCCATAGACTCTAACAAACAACTTAGTAAGGAACAAACTAATTAGAAACATAACCACATAATACACTAAATGTACACTGGAAAGTCAAAACAGCCAAGCAGACTAACAAAAGTGTTGAACATCTCACGCTTTTAATTGATCAAAGAGACCAGTCTGAAACAGAACCATCACGATGCGAGGACACCTCTACTAGTCCACTTCAATCAACCTATGATCAATCATAGATAAAAGTTAGATGAACAGTAAGATGAGGCACTATGTAAATATCAGAGAAAAGCTCTAAGCAAACCTCTTTTGATAGGTAATTGACCCAGTTCTGCGCTGAAACTCCAAATAATGCCGATGCTTTTCCTACAAATGAGCAGCCTGTAAGGAAGTTGTACCCCAGTTGAAACTTGGAGTTATTTCTAGCATCAACCAACCTAAAACGTATTAAGCTTACTATCTTTGTTGGAACTTCAGCTGCTCCTCATTCAAGGTTGGCACCTTTGCAGGGATCTATCTCCTCTTCTGGTGCTTCAGTTTCAGACGCCAGAATTAAGTAAACTCCTAATCCATCCTACACAAATAATTGCAAATGAAACATTTCATGACAAACATTTTGGTGGACTCCATTCCAAGAGATAATCAGTAAAATACCAATGGCATGTAAGTGTAAGAAAAAAATTAGAAAGCCAAATGTATTACTAATCATAGTACCTGTAACACCACTGATTCTTCATAATTGGATACAAAAGCATAGTAGATAATACTGAATTAATGTGATTTTTAGAAGGAATAGTAGAATCCCAAAAACTTCAGAATCACACAGGCAACATATTTTCATATTGAATATATCTTCGCGAGTAAAACAATAAACAGCCGACATAATCTAAGCATGGGTTGGAGTTGATCTCTTAGTTCAGGTATTGGGTTTGTAAGCATAAGTATCTTAATAAACGCGAATAAATAAAGAGGATCATTCCCCCTTTGCATCCGTTACTCGTTTTTACCATAGGGGCAAGGCTTACATACCAGGGAAAGTAAGTAGAGAGAAAACTGTAAAGAAGGGTGGGTGTGGGCACCAACTATGTGAGAAAAGCAAAGATTTTTGTATAGCTAATATAGGAACARGGTGAAAGACTATGGAACTTAAAGATTGGTGGATACGTTCATGATGCATCTCCACTCTATGAGCAATGAGTCCAATTAATAATTTGGTTCCCATTGATYCTACACATACTATCTCAACGATAAATTTTTGGGAAATTCCCACTGGTAGTGTTTGAGTTTTCGCGAAATCCCAATGGTAGTGTTGTGTTTTTTWAATCCCAATGGTAGTGTTGAAGTTTTGTTTGATTCCCAACTGTAATTAWATTGAGGAATATTCCGTTAAAGATAAATTGCCAACTGTTATCTTTAACTTTTTCTATTAACCATAGTTTGCCAACAAAAATAAAAACAAAAAAACCCCTCTCTCATGATCCCCACCCCAGCCCATTCTCTCTCCTCCCCGTCTCCCTCTGCCGCAACCACCACCACCACTCCTTTCTCCTTCCTTTTTCCTCCTTCCATCCTCCTCCTGTAATTCCACCACAAATCCGCCCAAAGTCACAGCACCGCCACGAACCTCCAAGCCACCATAACCCAACCAACCCACCGCAACCCAACACCGTCACGAACCTCCTATAATTGCACCACAAATTCGACGGAAACAACACCAGTAGCCACCCATTGGGACCCCGGTCTGGTAAATTTTTGCCAAATTAGCTWCGAGACAGTCAATTATAGATSAATTATAGACAGCCACAGGAGTCAATTTGGGATGAGAAAGAAGAATTTGGGGGATTTGACCAKTTATATATCTAGCGTTGGAGCTACTAATTGAGTTTGGATAAAACTAACCTTTTCTTTTCAAATTTGAGGAAATATGTCTTTTTGGATAAATACTTGAAAATTTCATGAACAAGGGATCAACTTCAGTGATATATTGGGGATAAAGAGAAGTGTATGCTTGAGAATAATTTTTCTGAAGAAATCGTTGGCTTTTAGATGGTGCTCGTGAAGCTCTAAGGATTATAGGGGTCCTKTGGTGGTCATGATTTAAAATGGCTTGTTTGAATTGATTTGTACAGAGAAGAGAAAACAGTAGGCTTGTGATGATGATACTAGATCTAATTTGATTGAGGTTCGAATATTGGCTGGGTTTTCTTTCTTTTTTTTTCCTTTTTTCTCTTTTCTCTCACTAGTTTTCTCTTTCTTCATTTTTTTGAGTTTTTTGGTTTGATTTTCAAAGTGTTTTGGTGTTTTGGTGTTTTGGTTCAGTTTCATGGATTTTGTTGAAGGATGATGATGAACGACAGAGTTGGATGAAGGATGATGATGATGAATGAGGAAAGATGATGACGGTGGATGATGAAGGATGAGCGGTGGTGCTGGTGGTAGTGGTGGTTGAGTGAAAAAGGTTAAATGTGGATAAAGGGTCAAACCATGGTTAATATTTAACATGCAAGTTAACAGATATTCCAATATAAATCAGTTGGGAAATACACGACTTCAACACTACCATGTGGGGATTTTATTTTATTTTTTTTATTTTTTTTTTTTTAATAAAAAAAAAAAAAAAAAAAAAAAAAAAAAAAAAACACTACATGGGGAGTTTCCGCGAAAACTAACACACTAGTGGGTCAATTTCCTAAATTTATCACTACTGTTAGAGTAAATATTTATCCAAGAAAATCTGTATCGAACATACCTGAAGAAGGGTACCAATCCCAATGCAGACTTCATCCGCCATCTTCAACTTCGCCAGCTTCTGTTGACACCCAGGCTGGCAAATGATATCCCATCCTTGCAGATTCATTTCCGCAACCAATAAACGATAACTCTCAACCCATTAAAACAGGATGGCTTGCTTTCATGGAAAAGACAAAATATGGTAGTCAATTTCGGCATATTCTGCAACCTCAAATGCAAGACTCAACACTGTTTTTAAGAAAGACAACACAAGCAAACCTCAATATAAGTATGATGTAACTTAAATAAGCACAACACTCAAATTTACTCTTACTCATAAAGATACATAAGAAACTGTGACCTGTACCATTCCCGCAGAGAATCGCCATACATAGTTCATTATACACTGACAGACTTCATGATTTGTACCAATACGCAGCTTGCCTCGACGTATTTTTACATTCTTAACAATGGAGAAAAACCTGTATATATGCAAAAAAGGAGGATGGAATCGAACATACTATATGATTCACATTACCTACCAGAATTAGCAAATGACCGCATGTCTGACTTGGTGAAGACATAAGATCATGCCCAATAGAACTGGAAGAAAAATACAATAAATAATTCTTCCATATCGTTTATCTGCAACGAATGAATATTTATCTCTCACATATATTCTCAATGTTACAGATAAATTGATAGAAGGGAGTAGTAAACCAAACACTCAGAAATTCATCTTAGTGGACACTTGCATTATCCTGCTGATTCAAATTAGAAGCTACATTTATTTTTTCACACTTGCTGAACACATTTTAAATGATTATATCTTAGTTATACATAGAGAAAAATTATAAAAACTAGATATTATAAAAGGTATCGCAGAGGATGAATCAAACGAGATCCACATGACTATGTTATTTATTTGTGTATATAAAGATAAATACGGTCAAACCTACAATAGGTGAAAGAGTCAAAAAGCAAATGTGGCATCTAAATTGAATCGGAGAGAGTATGATTTATAACTTCCAACAAGCCAATTAATCTTTAAGATTTTTTTCTTTTTTTTTTGAGGGATTAAGACTGTTCTCATTCTGCTTATCTTTAAATTGTTTTGTCTAATTTGCTTTATCTACATGTTCCATCTCTGCCTTAAAATCTGGGTGCAAATGAAAAGTCGAATATTTGCGTTGTGGAGAAGTGGGCAAGTGTAGTAATACAAATGGAACTTGGAAGTGAAAGACAATAAACAGTTCCTTTCACTGCTTTTCTTTTTTAAAAAAATGAATATAGTTTACATAGCTGATTACAAAAGGTGCTTGATCTTGATCTAAAAACTTGTAAAATTTAAAAGAACAAGAGATGTGAATATAAGCTTGTTTAATAGGCAAGGCCTGATACTTCAACTTAAAAAAAAAATCAATAACAAATCTTCCATATAGTGAAATTAAGTTTCATCAATAAAAATAAAACCAATTTTGTTCAACAAATGCAATTAGTGAACATTTTGTTATTCATTAATTCATACAACAAAACAACAGAAAAAGTGAATAAAGAGAACAATGCCAAGTTAACAACATCAGTCGTATGCATGCAATTGATTCTTTATGCACGTATTGAGGTGGTCTTTATGATCACAACAAAATGACAAATACCCAACTTTCCATAATTATTTATCTTTTCTGGTATATAGCAATCTAAATGCACATATATGTATGATATTTAAAATTTCGGGAAACATGGATATATACTCCCTCGGTCACTTATTTTTTAGCCACTTTTTAAAGCGTTCGGGTTAGATGTTGCCAGAATAAGGGATCAGGGAGTAGAATGCTTCAAAACATCTTTCATAACTAGATTTTCTTAAAAGCCCCGCGACCTCCTCCAAATAAATACAAGTGACACATAACCGTTGAAGATGGATACTTTCAAATCTCTATCACTATGTTGATAGAACATAATAGGAATGAAAATGACACACCCAAAAATAGGGATTAATATGCAATTACATTGGTTATAGTTATTATCTGAAGTTAAGATATGATGATGACGAAAAATTCTTGGTTTCGTATACTCAAATTTTCTTCTAGTTAGGTGTATTTCCTATCACCGTCTCAATTTCCATTACTAGTGCCTGCTATTTTCTCTCTCTCTCTCTCTCTTCTCTCTCTCTCTCTCTCTTCTCTCTCTCTCTCTCTCTCTCTCTCATCCTTATGTTCCTAAGCTTTTCTCCATTCTTCTCATCTTATATTCTAAGCTTTCTCCATTGTGCAATGTTAAAGACAGAAAACTGCAAGAGATTTTACCTTCTCTATATGCTCAGGCTCCTTCTGATAATCATCATCAGTGTACTCTAGTGTTTCAAACTGAGCTCTTCGATCAGCTGCAACAATTTTATCATTAAATAAGAATACCAAAGTAAGAGAATTACAAAAGATTATGCCTACAGAAGCAATGAAAAGAAGATACCGAAGTTTCCAGGATTGACACGAATTTTTCAAAGCATTCAGCAACACGCATAGCACGGAAGGAGCGAAATGTTATCTGCCACTAGTGGAATATTGTAGCTGCAAAACATATAAGTCATATAATAATCGAGCAAACATATAAATAAATAGCACAGTGAAGTAATCAAAGAAGTTTCAAATTTAAAGGTGAAGCTAGAAACATGAAAAGGACTACATAGCCACAGTTAATAACGATATTGTGAAGCCCTACTTTTCCTGGACAAGTTTATTTTTATTTCAAACAAGCATCTGCCTCTTCTTTCCTGACTGTTATTCGAACAATATCCGCTCGCTTCAGCTATTCTCAATGACCTGCCAGTGAATAAAAAAGATCAAAGGACTGACTTAAAGAGCCACAGATGACTTAGTGTCCTGATATGAATGCTTCAATGGCGTGTCAATCTGTATAATGTTGCATATTTCTATCATCTCTTTCCTGGTGTTGTACATACAACTTGCATCTAGATCATGTCTATTTATGCAAAATGAAGCCTAAATAATTATTAGGGGACTTCCTAGCATATATGTTGATGAAACTTCGAAATAAAAGCAAGTTTTAAAACTATATTTGTTTCTTGTAATTGATTATCAATCATCACTAAAGAAACACAGAACATGATATTACAATTTCAAAATCCAATTAGAAAGATTTGCAAGTGTAATATGCATGCCAAAACAAAATATGGCCCAGTCAAATGATTCCATGGAAGTGGAGCGAGACATTTCTCAAGGATCCTGATCTTTAGTATTAGCAAATAGGATTGTCATTCCTATTACCCATTGTTGAGCAACTCAGGAACCACAATTCAAACAATTGAGACAATTGCACTTTGCGAGAGAATAATCAAGCTATTCTGGATAAAATTTTAGGATACTAATTACAGGATGCAATTTTGGCTCATGTAGCCAACCCAATTTTGGGAGTAAGACTTTGACTCATTAATTAAGATGCAAAGTAATTAGGGTATGTTTGGTAAAAGTAGCGGTAGAGGTAGCGGTAAAGGTAGATGTGAGTTGTAAGGATATTGTAGATGTCGAGTTGATTGTAATTTGTTAGTGTTGGCAAAATAAAGTAGCGGTTGAGGTAGTGTATTATTAAAAAGATGATAATTGAAAAAGTAAATTGTAGCGTTTGGAAAAGCTATTCTAAGAAAAAACTGAACATTAGTAGCTTTTGTAAAATCTACCTCAAAGGCTACCAGCTACCAAACACTGCTATTTAGATTAAATAGAGTATTGACTTGGTCAAAACTCTAAGAGCTACCTTAAACACTACATCCAAACACARCCTTAGGCCGATTAGATGTAGACATATATTAAGATTTTTTTGGTCGCCTATTATTAAATCGAGAGTCATGTACACTATCTCATGATTCTCATCCTCACAACAAGCACACATGTCAAATGACAATGATAAAAACTAAATTATGCAAACAGCATATGCTTCCACTCAATTGGCCTTATACATGAAAAYTAACTGTAATAAGAAAATCCTCCTACAACCTATGATATCTGAATTAAGTGAACCACATCATAATATTGAATCAGGAGTAAAGCAGCAGAGAACCTGTTCAACTGTTGCAGCAACATCTTTAGTATCTGTTGTTGTCATTGTTTGTATTCTGATTGGGTGGTCACTCCCCATGGCCACATTTCCTACCGTCACTGTGCATGTCTTCCTCCTCACAGTTTTGTATGGAGATTCACAATACTTTTGCCGAGGTACTGTGTCAAATATTGAAACACGCCAGCTCAAYTAGAATATAGGTGAAGACATGAATCTTAAGTTCTCAATTACTGATCACTATGATATCTTAATTACAAAAACTTTAAGCAATGGCAATGTAGATGGGGAAAAACAAAGATAATAAGTGAAAAAATTAATCCAGCAATAACAACAATTGCAACACTGAACGCTCTTATGTTTCTCTTTCCCACCATCGGTCATCTCCCTTGTGGAACACTGACAATAAATATTTGGCAAATTTTCATRGTTGCTTCTAGTATCTTCCTAGGGTTTCACTTATAGGTTCCAAATCACATTCCTTAATCATGAAATACTAAGTTTACCTAGGAGTTTACTTCCTTCTGATGCAGGCTGAAGCTCAGCAATATCAGATCCTGGGTTAGAACTGTTAATCACGGAAAACTTCGTTCTTGGAGACATTCTCCTGAAATTTGCAATCTTCACAAAATCCACAGTTTTGGCAAAACCCAAGTCATGATCCTTGCTCTTAACATGGCAAACTGGAGCTTGAATTAGCCTCGTCGCCATCGCCGCACTAAACTACTTACTCCTGCATAATACACAAACCCCACCTATTAAAACCCCCAACTAATAGGGTCCAAAACAATTCAAACAGAGACACATGACACACACATATACACATGAATTCTTTAGTTACATATAAATGGGTAAAAACAAGGTACAGAAAAGACCAGGGTGATGGGGTTGTTTTCCTAAAGGATCAAATTGCAATTTTAGTGGCCTAGAATAATCAAACCAACAATAAAAAAATGGGATTTTTTTTTCTTCTTTTAAAACTCTAAATTTATCAAATTGATCAAAAACAGTATATAGTAGTCGAATTTCTCTTTGATACAAAGTACCCAGATGGCCAAATTTCAACAGCACCAAAATCAAACTATTTCTAATACCAGCAGCGTAATTCAGACAAAATTCAGGATAAGAATAAAGCTTAAAATGTAATAACATGCATACATAAGAATTGGAAAATCAAACTCAGCATGAATAAACAACATAATACTGTATAAAAATTAAAACATTACTAAAATTCCAAAAAATTGCAGCAGAATTGCAAAATCAGAACCCAAATTAATAAGTTAATCAATGAAAACTTACAGCTTTAAGCAGGCAAACAAACTGAGCAACAGATTGAAAGACCAAAAACGTTTGAGAGTGACCCAGTTAAATTATTGGAATTTTGAATGATAAACAAATATGGGAAAAAAATTGAGGAGAAAAAGGAAAGAAAGGAAGCAAAGTGAACAAGGAAGAAGACAGAAATGAGGTATAAGTCCAGTATATCAAGTACTGATTGCATAAGCCACACAAACGGTAAGTGTTTAAAATGAAATCAGCAACAAAATCATGTTATTATTTATAGTGTAATAACAATTATAACAGCACAAGTAATATTTTAAGGAATCAAGGTGTTTACATTGCAAATTTGCAATTGCATATTCGGATTGGGTAGCTCAAAGTGTTGCTGCCTTGATTGTGGGGTCCATAATTTGAGCCGATTGATCACGGAAGATTGTTTTGTGTTTATCACATGTCAAAGACTCAATTTTGTAAGAGCACTAGTAACAATGAAAAAGTTTTCCTCTTCTCACTACTCTCTCCTACTTTCTCTCTCTTCCTATCCAATTTTTTGTTATCTAAAGTTTTTCCTTCATAACAATGAGCAAAAAAAAGTTTCTCAATACTCTCTCTCCTACTTTTTCTATACCCCACCATATTTACACATCATCTTTAATCTTTTTCCCACTTCAATTTATATAAATATAAACATATTGTAATTAACAATATTTTGTAATTAATTGATTAATTAACGTAACGTAGTAATTAAATAAATTAGTAAATTATTAATCGTAATTATAAATTGGGTTTTTCTATAAAATACACCCGAGTTTTCGCGATTTCCACAAAATAAACCCAATGTATTTTTTGTCTACAAAATGTCCCCGAGTTTTCATACCCTTCCACAACATAACCTAAATGGATACTTTAGCTTAACCATGGTTAGTTTAATTTAAAATAAAAACAAAAAAAAAACCCCAAAACCCCCTCCTCTCACCTGCTACAACCAAACGTACCCCCCCAAACCACCACCACCACTGCCTGAGACTAAACACCCACCACTCACACCCAAACCACCATCCGCGACTCGACCACACCTGAGCCGCGAACCACTCGACCCACCTGAGCCTCGACCCCACCTGAGCCGCGAACCACCCTTCGAACCACCCACCAACCTTCGAACTCTCTCCCCTTCGAACCACACCCAAATGCAAACCACCACCCATCAAACCACCTCGTCAGTCACTCGCACAACCAATCCGACCCAACCACACACCCAACTCGCACCCAATTCCCCTAATTTTGATTTCCCCCAAACCTAGAAATTAGTGTTTTGAATTTTCAAATTAGGGTTTCAATTTGGGGGTTTTAATTTCAGGGGGAGGGGGGTTCGATTGGGTGGGGGTTTTGGTTCGCGGTGGGTGGCGGGTTTCGATTTACGGGGGTTCGATGGTGCGGGTGGTGGACTGCTTCGAAGAGTTGGGTGCGAATGGTGATACTGCCACGATGGTGCAAAGGTGGTGTGTTCGAAGGGGTGGGTTTGAATGGTGATGGCCTGGTACCATGGTGGTGCGAAGATCGAGTGTTGTAATGGTGCGAAAATGGGTGGTCAGGCGGTGTACTGATGACTGATGGGTTGAAGATGGTGGAGTGGGGGTGGAGAAGATGGTGGTGTGGTGTTTTTATTTTTGTTTTATTTTTATTTTTAAATATTATAATTAACCATGTTGGGTTAAAATTAACCATTTAGGTTATGTTGTGGAAGGGTATGAAAACTCGGGGGCATTTTGTAGACAAAAAAAACATTGGGTTTATTTTGTGGAAAACGCGAAAACTCGGGTGTATTTTATAGAAAAACCCTTATAAATTTTATTAAATTACTTGGTTTTTGAATAATGAATTTAATTAAAAAAAATTAAAAAAAGTTCTGGAAAATAGTAAGAATTGAGGTAGTGTACAATTTTTATACGTTACACTAAATTAAGTTTGAATCATCGGAAATGACGTAATTATTTTCGTCACAAAATGTCTGATTTTTATTAAAAACAACAAAAATACAAGAAGACCAAACACCAACATCGCATTATTGAAAGCACAAATTTCTTAAGCGTACAAATACGAATGTAATTGAAAAAAACATAGGTCAAGCGAAACAAGCTTAATACATCTCATCACTCAGCGTGGTGACGGAAGTGTTCCCAAATGTGTTCAATCAAATCTCGTTTTAGTGCTAAATGTTTTTCTCTATCACGAACTTCAAGCCTGCGATTGAGGTACGCCTCGAAGTCCATGTTGCCCGGTCGTCCGACATTGAATTCAAAAGGCTCATCGTTGTTTAACGAGCCACCAACGCTAGCTCCAGAACCTTGCGGGCGATCTTCCTCATAGTACCGACGTAAAACATCTGCTCATGTGTAGTTGTGTCGTTCGTCCTCCACAATCATGTTGTGGAGAATTATACAAGCTTTCATTACGTCGGACAACATGTCTTCGTCGTATGCAAGCGACGGTTGTCGTATAATTGCAAACCGAGCTTGTAAAACTCCAAATGCCCGTTCGACGTCTTTACGAGCAACTGCTTGTTTATCTGCAAACAATTTGTCCTTCATTACCTGAGGATGTGTTATACCTTGAATAAATGTAGGCCATTTCGGATAGATTCTGTCTGCTAAATAGTAGCCGTAGTCGTAAGTACGATTATTAACAGTAAAAGTTGTGGGCGGTGCAACCCCTTGCAACACCTCATCGAACACAGTAGATCTGTAAAGGACATTTAGATCATTGCAAGAGCCAGGCATTCCAAAGAAAGCATGCCAAATCCACAAATCTTGATCGGCAACCGCTTCTAGAATGAGCGTTGCAGTATGAGATCGACCTGCATATTTTGCTTTCCAGGCCGCAGGACAGTTCTTCCATTCCTAGTGCATGCAATCTATGCTCCCGATCATGCCTGGGAAACCCCGACGTTCATTCTGGTAAGTGATCCGCTGTAAATCTACAGCAGTAGGCCTCCTTAAGTACTCATTTTCGAAGTTTGATATGACCCCTTGACAAAAGTGACTTAGTGCCAACCTTGTGATCCTTTCACCCATCCGTAAGTACTCATCTACCGCATCTGCGGCCACACCATACGCCAACATCCTCATTGCAGCGGTGCACTTCTGCAACGGTGACAAACCCAGCCTTCCAGAAGCATCCCGACGTTGTTGAAACCATTCATCTCCTTCGACCACCTTGTCCATAATTCGACAAAACAAAGGCCTTTGCATTCGAAATCTGCGTCGAAACTGGTTTTCATTATAAACACAGTTCTCAGCAAAGTAATCGTTGAACAGTTGGGAATGACCTTGCTCTCTATTTCTTTCAACTCTTCTCCTTGAGCCGCTTCTATTTTGAGTTTGTGTTTGGTTGAATAAATATTGTTTAAATCTGAACTAGATGAGGAACTAGAACTTGATGAAGAGCTAATTGGAAATGTATACATGCTTTGGGTTTTCGTAAGAAAATTTTAATGTTTGTGTACTAGTGTTGATATGCTTGGTAAAGATGTGTGCCTATTTAGTAGGAATTGTAAGGCGAATGAGACAAAGAAATTCTATCAACATTATTGCTTGTTTTCATATTAATGTAGCTTTGTCAGATCAATGATGGTGCTTTATCTTATCATTCATGGTGCTTTATCAGAAAATTGATGGGGCTTGTTCAAAATCTTGTAGCTTTGTCAGAACATTATTGTTTTTTTTGGACTTGTTGAAAATAATTCATGGTGCTTTATCAGAAAATTGATGGGGCTTGTTCAAAATCTTGTAGCTTTGTCAGAACATTATTGTTTTTTTTGGACTTGTTGAAAATAATTCATGGTGCTTTATCAGAAAATTGATGGGGCTTGTTCAAAATCTTGTAGCTTTGTCAGAACATTATTGTTTTTTTAGACTTGTTGAAAATAATTCATGGTGCTTTATCAAAAAATTGATGGTGCAAATATTAGACACAAACAAATGATTCATTTATTTCAAACATAAAGTACAACGTGAACTAAATATTAAAGTGCATTACATAAAAAACATAAAGCAATTAATTTAAACACACATCCTAAACCACACTATGAAACATTTTAACCGCTCTATTGCCCGTACACCTCTGGCCATAGTTGATCCTTGTACGCCTCTTCAGCTGGTGTAAGAGGGCTTCCCTTTGACATCAGAGTTTGCAGCAACTGTACTTTCATCTTCTTCTGCTCCATTTCTAATTGTTGTTGCTTTCTCGCCTCCTTTTGAAGTTGAAGTTCGTACTTCTTCTCTTTCAGACTAAATTCAGATTTGCGTACCTCAATGTTTAACTTCATCTGCTCACTAATTAACCCATCCTCATCTGCAGTTGCTTTGCCCTTGTTGCGCCTAGCCTTTGCCTTTTTAACACCCTCAGGGCGAGGTATTCCTCCCGACAAGTAGCTAGCTACAATAGCTTCACCTTGAACAGCACCCTCAGTCCTGGATCTCTTCCCACTACCACTGCTTCCATCATCATCAACAGCACAAGCAACCCTTTCATCTTTTGACATTCCCCATCTCAATTTCTCCATATACTTAGGGTCATTCCTAACCATTTCCCAAGCATGTTGGTAAGTGAAGTTATGTGGTTTTGGCTTAGAAGTCTGGGAGAATAGACGACTTGCCCTTTGAAGGCGGTCGACTTCACCAAGACCGCTTCCATCCGCTCTTCCGGCCTCGTCGTACGCAGCGCTCCATTGGAGTAGATCACTAGCCATCCTTCTCCAATGGCATTCCAAACTCTTTAGTTCTCTTGGCGGAAGGAGGTAAGGCTTCTCTTGTTGCGCTTCATTCCATGCAGTAGACACCTTTCTCCAAAGATCACTTGCTCTTTGGTTTGTACCAACCATAGCATCTTCACTGAACTGCATGTACAATGCAATGAGTGTGGTATCCTCTGCTACGGACCAATTACGAGTCGCCCTTAAGGGAGTATTGTGGACCGGGACTGCTGGAATTGGCGGAGGGTATTGTGGTGTCTCTGGAATGCGCTCCTCCTCAGGATCCTCCTCGTGTTGGGAGTTACTCCCCTGATAAACATTAGGAGAGTTTCCTTGGGAGTCATAAAAGGGTGAAGGATTTGGGGACAACCTCATTCCTCTTTGTTGCAAGGCATTGAGAAATTGAGGGTGGGTAAAAAGCGCATCATTGAATTCGTTCAAATTCATGGTGAAGTTGGGGTGGTTACGGTCCATTTCTGGAACATATTAAACAATAATCAATTTGACATAAAATTCAAGTAAACAATATATACCAAAAAATATAGAACTACTTCGTTTCTGCAACATATTAAACAATAATCAATTTGACATAAAATTCAAGTAAACAATATATACCAAAAAATATAGAACTACATACAACAACAAGTACAACAACTACCTTCATCAATGTATTCTTCAATTATTTGCGAATATATTTCAGAAAAATACAACTTCAATGGAAAATAAAACAACTCACTAATTAATATTCAAGGAAATAACAAGAAGCAATTAATTCAAAAAAATTATTCCAAAATGAACAACAATATTATAACAACAAAAACATTAGTATTATCAAATTTTAATATTTTCAGAAATATAAAAAAAATGTTGATGAGAATTACCTTGAAATTGGAGGATTAGCTTGAACAAAAATTGGAGGAAAATAACAAGATAATTAATTTTGTGAATTTTGAAAGTGTATCAAAATATAGCAAAATGGGTGTCTATTTATAGAGGAGGAAAAAATATGACCGTTGGTATTTTTTTTTCTAATGCCGAAATTACTTTTATAAATTTATAGCCATTGAGTATTTGTGCTGAAACGTGATTGGTTGAAAGCAATTGCCAGGCCGCGTGTCAAGCGATGACTGGCTGGCCTGACACGGATACTTCCAGCTTTTTTTTTCCTTCAAACGCGCTCAAAACGCCGCGTTTTGGGCTGGGGCCAGTTCACCCAATACCCAAAACGCGTCGTTTTGGGTAGGAGTTGAGCAAAAAAAAAAACTTTCTGCACGCCAGCTTGTGGGGCCCACCAGCTACTGTACATACTTTTGCTTCCTCTTCAACCGAGCAAGTGAACGAGGGATCGAGATTGAGGAACAACTTCCTCTTTGTTATGGAGGGTGAGGAACCTCAAATATTTTTTATTGAGGAAGATATCCTCATTGTTACCAATGCTCTAATACTTCCTCTGTAAATTCATGTTTGCAGCAAAAGAGCATTATTTGTGAGATACGGAGTATAAAAAAATGTATTCCTTTGTTGCAAACATATGTTTACAAAGGAAGTAAATTAATTTGCACAGATCTTTGAGGACAAAATAGAAGAGTGTAAATGAGCAAACTAATCATAATATTTTAAAGTGGTACGGAGTAACTTGTAATCACATTCATGTTTGTATCAGAAACTATTTGATTAATTTGCTCGTTTACATTTGTAATTATCTTTCTAGAAATATATGTGTATAATGGTTTTGAAGATTAAATATTAGTTATTCGGTTATTCCTCTCCTAAGAATACGAAGTTGATTGTTAGAATAATGCATTGATGTTGAATCAAATTACTCTATTATTCTCCCGTCAAAAATATTGCTCTATTATTCTACAATAGGGTGAAAGCGATGTCATTACTCATTAGTAATGAAGGAGGTAAATTTCTTATTGATGCCAGGATTATCAACTTTTACCAATGGGTTATAAAGAATATTTTACTCATTTATTAAAAAATAGTTGAAGTATTTCTTTCGAGGTAGTCCTTTGTCATTACTGCACTCTTCATCCTATTCTACGTACTACATCCCCTAATCCTTGCAATATGACCTTAGGAAGTAATCCTTCTGTTTTTTATTACTCTCCCCGTTACATTTTACTTGAAACAATTAAATATTTTTTCTCTAATAAATAATGTCAATTGTTTCGAGTAAAGCGTAACAGATGGAGCAGTTGTTTTACTTTGATTTTATCAAAGAGTTGTTTCAAATCAATTTAAAAATAATTTTTAATGTTTACTTATTTTATTTACTCTAATTACTCTTACTTAATTTCAGCATTCATCACACATTTCCTAAATTCAACATTTATTATACTTGGGTAATGTTATATACAGGAGAAATGGTACAGTTACACTTTGTGTAACCTTGGCCTACTTACACAAAGATTCTCTTGCATTGTGATTGGTTCATTACAATGGGGTCCACTTGCTTCCATTTTGAATTTTCATTTGAAATTTCAATCAATTTTCAAATTTGTAATTCAAATAATATTAGTTTAACTTTATTTTTATTTATTTTAATGGATTTATTTATTTTTACATTTAATTTTATTTTAATCAATTTCCAGTTTTTTCTGTATTGCCGGCGACTCAGGCCAACTCCGACCATCGGTGACGTTTGCCGACCATCGGCGACCATCGCTGACGTTCGCCGCCGACCACCGCCGACCACCGCCGACCAAGCTTCCCCCTCCGATGTGCTTCAACGCCGGCATACCTCTTAGTACACTAGTTCCTCCCATTTCAAATGCAAATCTGGAAAAATAATGATTGAAGATGAATATAACAATGCAATTGATGCCTACCGCGACAACCTCCCTCCTTCCGACGGCTGGTTGTTCGCCGGCGAAGAAAAGCAAACCATAACTTATAATTTGCTCCGACGAATTTGCTCCGATGATGGTTGATTTTCGGTTGTTTGTATTTGGAATAGTTATTTCGTCTGAAAATCAATGGAGGCAAACCCCGGTGACAGTGAAACCTACTACGAATTTGCTCCAGAAGTTTTGCGCCGGCGATGGTCATCGTTGTGAAGGTGGATCGTTTTTTCATTTGCGTCTTCGATATCGTAATTGAAAAGTCAAGTATATAGCCCAAACTTAATTGTGGTAAAAAAGGACAATAACTGTATTTTGAGGATCAAAATTAATTTTTGAGGATGTAAATGATATATTTGAGGACGTAAATATGCATTTCCTATTCTTGGACAAGTAGTTTAATACTAATTAATGTTTTGTCTCCTTGCTTGGGAATAATGTAAATAAGCATGCGTTATTAATCATTTTCCCACCAACTATCCATATTCAATTCCAACGGTAATTAAGTACTAACAATCCATAAGTAATAATTAGACTGATTTAATTTCTGAGTTTCGGAGGAATCGGAAACTAATTTTTTTTCGATCTTTCAAAACAAAATGTTACAAGCTTACAAAAAATGCTATTATCTCCTTTTAATTTCGTTTTCGCAACGTTGACTTGCGGAAAGAAACACATGATTAACGTACGAATGTATGTAATATAATAAGATACGTTTTGTTAAATTAAATATATTGTAATTATTGTAAATAAATGATTGTTATGTTTGCAGCTATATTTTCTTATAATATAGTTTGTGATTCATAGTCTAAACATTTTTCCGGTCAAATATCACGTTGTACTTGAGTTATACGCTTAAAAAAAGTTTTTCTTCTATTAACTTTGGCTTAGGGAGTGTTTAGTGTTTATTAAAATTTCTATCAACTTTGCTAGTTGTCTATTGTCTCGTGCAAAAATATATTGAGTTACCCTAAAATGTTTAAATTGGGATCAATAATTATATTAAAGGATGATAATAAAATAAAAGAGGGTCACAAATTTCTCTCAATGAATGAAATAAAGGACATTTTAACTTATGATGTATTGTTTGAACATCGCTCTACTCCTTGCGTCAGACCAAAATGCATTAAGCAACTTGCCTTCTTCGTCCCTCTGAATGGCATAGTAAAATTCAGTGTTGTACTCTTGTTGTGACTTGAAATAATTTTCTAGAGCAATAGCGTCGCCTTGAATTCGAGCCTCACGACGTTGGCATTTGACAACATTCCTTACGTCTTGCTTATTAAACGGTAAATTCTCATGACATCCACTTTCAACCAGCAAGGAATTGTAGTTCTTGTTTAGGGTAATACCAGCTTTGTCGTTCACACTTATTTTATGTGCGGTTGAATCATCGACGCAACGATAATTTACCATAATTCGACTATCTTTTGGATCAAGTGGGTGATTGTGCTCCAAATGAGACCCTTTAACAATCATTTTCCCATTTTCAATTCCGCCTTCAACAAATACTTTGCACCCTGTCACACTTGACCCCTCGCTTTTTTTCCTTCCACCGTACTTACAGCTTAGTCTGATCCTTTCCATCATGTGATACATTGGTTCATTTGTTCCGGTACGAGTAATTCTCATCTCCTTATACTCCTTCAAGAGTGTAGTTGTCCTTGAAAATAATGTGAATCCCTTACGATAAGCATAGTCATGACAAAATGTTGCAAATTCTCACCTGAGTCAAAGGACATGCCTAAAGTTGGCTCAGTCAACTCATCATCTTTGTTACTAGAATTTTCTTGAACGAATGGTGTTTCTTGTTCAACACCTAAGTCTTCTATATTCTCATGTACCGAGTCCTCATGTGTTTCATCATCACCAAATATTGGAATCTCGTTCAAACCTATTCCCTCACTTTCTTCCATATAAGCTGCAAATATTAGAATTTTCGTGAACACTAATCCTCTAAATTAGATAAATGATCCTAGAAATTTAACTAGTAAACTAAGTTTACTGGAAAACTTTCTAAAACAAAAATATACTTATAAAAACAATTTGATCCTTTCAATAAATATATGATCCTTTAAGTTGAAATATTTTCATAAACCATTCGTCTTCTACAATGTATATATCTCAAGCTATGTCAGAGACGAACTCCATTAATAACACAACATCAATGGCGACACCACAAGCTCCATTAATAACACAACATCAATATCATTCAAACCCACAAAATAATTCATACAAACATAAAAGACAAAATGAAATTGAAATTAATTTAAAATAAAACATCTCTATTAGCAATTATTTTTAATTTAAATGAAATTGCAATTTATTTCTACAACTACGTACTTACCAAAGTGGTGGTCAATCTAACGATGTCGAAAGGGACAGTAAACACTCACGGAAGGAAAGACGCCTGAAAAAACAACAAAAAAGTGCACCAAAAAAGGTCTCCGGAAAAGGTCGCCGGAAAAAGTCGCTGGAAAAACTCACCGGAATATCAGTTTATGTTAATGCAAAAATAATACAGTTTGCAATTTTACTAAACTAATACAATTAAGCAATTTTATTAAAGTAATAATACAATTAATATTAGAATTGGAGGGAAACTATATTTGATGCAAAATGGAGGGAAATTTCCCCCCAAAACACTAAAACTTTCCCTCCAAAACATAAGCAAATTCCCCCCAAAACAAAAATTTCAACTTAGCTCTCATTGGTTGAAGGCATTTGTGTAAGTGGGGTAAGGTTACACTAAGTGTAACCGTACCATCTCTCTTATATACAGCCCTTAGGGTTGCATATAAGCATTAAATATGCTTTCAAAATTAGTATTATTTTACAAATTTATGAAAAATTTACACAGAAATCAATGTAATTAATGTTGAATTTTTCTTAAACTTTCTATTTATTGCCTCTTATATGCATCCTTTAGGGACTGTATATAACTTTTTCCAAATATTTTTTCAACTCTTAAACGTCGTGTCAAAGTGGGATGGATCAACTAAAAAACGGAGAGTATTTTATGAGCATTTTTTTAAAATTTTATTTTTATATTAAAATATTGCAAAGATTTTGGAACCGAGGAAGTATCAAGGTGTTTCGGTTTTATTTTACAGCGTTGAGATTACGGAGTATTTTAGAAAAATTAAGCAAGGATGTTTGCGAATTGGAATTTCTAGTGTCACTTTTTCTGTTCTTTCTCATACCTCCAGGAATAAATTCATAAAATGACAAACTCTTGTGGACTGTATCTGTATGTAGTGAATGGAAAATGTTTCATTGATCCAAAGTGTTGACAACTCTCCTAGATATAAGAAAATAAATAATAAACTATGTACAATTTAGAGAATTAGTATAATATTTAAAATTTTAATGTATTATGAGAGAGGGATTTGGAGCAGTGGACAAGTAGTTCCGACTTCACCTTTGATCATTGAGGTTAAGGATTCTCATATTCTTTCTCTTCCATTGTGAATACTATTCGCTCTTGTGGTTTATGTGCACCCCAAAAAAAAGTTTCAATGTATTATAAACCTAGGTTGCACCAATATAGATACAGGTATGGACATGGACATGAAACTGGTACGGAAAAACGTCATCTTTAAAATAACGGACACGCAGACACGAGAATAGTAATATGATGAATATATAAAATTGAAGATAATTTTACATGCTTTTGAAATAAGTTAAAATGTATGCGATAAAAATGTTTAAATTTTAGTGAAACGAAATCAAACAAACAGAACAAATAAGTGAAGTAAAGAGGCGGCCAACGAATCGGCAAGGAGGGGTGGCATGAGCGGCGTAAATTAGGAGAGATAAAATGAATTCTAGGACCGACATAAATGACGAGAGAATGACTTTTATTGATTTAGGTTAATTAAAAGTGACAATAATTTAGTGGAACAGAGAGACTAGTAATAGATTTTAGAGTTTTAGTTTAGAATAGGAGAGAACAAGTATCTACAAATATTATTAAAAAACGTTTTAATGAACGCCAGTTTGACACGTGTCACTACATCCACATATAATGTTTATTAAAATAAGTTATCAAGGAGATTCGATCTCTAGATCCCCATGTTAATATGAATATAACTTTACCGACTCAACCAACTTTAATTGATATGTTATATATCTTTATCTCTATTATATAAGCCAAGGGGGGAGCAATGGTGTCCCCCTATAAAGTTACATTTTTGCCCTTAGTAAATAAATATAGTTTTGAAAAAATATAAATAAAAATCAATCTACTCAAAGTCAAATTTCCAATTACATGTCAATCAATAAAAGACAATTAATATAGACACTAATAATTAATGAATTTGGACAATAATATGATTTATAATGAATTTAAACACTAATTAGGTATTTTATCATGAATTTGGATACAAATTATATAACATATAATGAATTTGGACACAGATTATGTAACTTATTATGAATTTTTATAATAGATTGGTTAAAAAATAATTTGCACACTCCACTATATAAAAGTAATAAAAACACATACAATAATTCATTCTTCATTCTGAAACATTCAAAGATACAATGCTTTTCTACAATGTCAATATGTTTCTTTTATTTTTATTGTAAATGAGCCATAAGTGCAAAACATATATTAATGTATGAGAATCACGTGCATATCTTGATATTTACATTATAAATTTATAGTGTAGTAGTAATTGAATTACTTTTCATAAATTATGTAATTTACAATGTTACTATTGTTATACGTATGAAAACTACATCTCCATCTATCATTTCATTTACAGTAGTTTTTTCGATCCTAATATTTTCATGTTCATTATATTTATTACTAAATTTTTTCAGCTATGAAAAAGTCTCGGGTAATATTTCATATATGTGACAAAAATGCTATAAATATGAAATTTTCAATGAGTCTTTATAAGTTTTGAGTGTCATATTATGAAACTAACAATAAATTTCTCAATATTGTCTCCCATGCATTTGCTAATTATATGTATGCACGCATCGCGTGCACAAAACGCTAGTAAATATATATTATATGTGGTGTTCGCATTTCAAGCTGCAAGATTTACATGTATAACTCCCTCTTGCCGGAATTTAATATACACCACGTGCTACAATGTCCTACTTTTAATTTTGAGTGTCCTACCAATCTCAATATTTTAATATAGATAGTTCTCTTTCAAAATTTATGATGGTCCATTAGCAATGTCACATAGAATTTATTCTGTGGCAAGGAATTGGGTCAACCAAACTAAATTGAAAACAACGAATTTGTGCCCATAATTTTAGATTTGTATATATATGTCAAAAAGAAGAGAAAGTTTTTTATTTAAAAAAAAGCTAAATTTCAAGTAAAGAAGAATAATAAGGAAAACGAAAAGGATAGAAAAAGAAGGAAAAGAAAATTAAGAAAAGTCAGACCGCCAAATTGAACTAAGGAATAGGGAAGTAACGAAAGTAAAACACAGTTCAGCTAGATTGCATTGACACTCAAATTGCATCGATCAAATTGTACCACAAATCTCAAATAATATGAAGACGGAATGAGAAGTTATTACAATGGAATTTAATCGGAATGAAGTCGCAAATCTTTTAATCGAAAAGAGAAGAAGTGAAGTCGCATTAAGCTCAGATAATATGAAGTTATTACAATGGAATTTGAAGGTTGCAAGTTGCAACATGACAAAAGTCTGGTAACTTCAATTGTATT